>AZYM01000048.1:0-135295 GCA_000611715.1 Scolecobasidium constrictum UM 578 | reverse complement strand
CGTCGTCGGAAGAATATTCGTCTGAACTGGCGTCGTCTTCGAGGAGGACCTCGGGGTGATGCCGCACGAGTAAAGGCAGGAATGAATTCAGCAGTACAAAAGATGCGCCAAAGCACGTGTTGGCGATGATGGCGAGTATAGCACCCAACACCAGCAACTTGGGCACGATAGGCAAGAACAGCATCGTCGCAATACTGCCCACACACGCGAACGTAAGTAGCAACGTCTTGCGAAATCTGCACACCACGTCAGCACATCCCCATGCCTAGTGTATATATCTACCAAACGCACCGCCCATGATCCGCAGCGCCAGACATGGAGATAATCAGCAGAGCCTGCACGAGCACACTGATACTGAACGTGTACATGGCAAAACTCGCCGTGTTGATCTCCACGCCCAGCACATCCACAACGCACTGTTGCGCGTCGCCCTTCGCGGGTACGGTGTAGTAGGCCATCGTCGCATTCGGCAGCAGCGGATCCGCGACGTGATCACCCGTCATACACGCCCTCGCGGGATCGCTCTCGAGGTGTCCCCTCTCCCGTGCGAGCTGCTCCAGCGTAATGGGTATGAACGAGCCCATGCCGCACACCACAAAGACCTGCGTAGTAGAATCCCATTAGCTCTTTTTCCTGTCCAAGTTCCGTAAAGCAGACAGACTACACACCTCAGCAGCCCACCCATACAAAAAGAAACCCCTCAGCTCATTCGTACCCGTCAACCGTGTGTCCTCACCCTCATACGCCGGCCGCGCCACAAGTCCATCGTCATTAGGTCCCATCCTCAGATACTCGTCGTCCTCGTCCTCGCTGCGCTCATCGTCCGCCTCGTTACTGGGGCTTATGCTCGGCGCGTCGAGCGAGTCCGCCTTGTCCTGGCTCGAGTGTGTAGCGTAGTAGGAGGAGGATACGTCGCGTATGCGTGGGTGTAGTAATGAAGGGTGAGGAGGAGACGGTGCTCGCGGAGCCATCTGCTGACGGTTCTCGCGCGTGAAGCTTGAGCCTGGAGCGGCGCGGGCGGGGATCAGGGATGTTTCTGGTGCGTCATTGGGAGGGACCCTGACAACCACCGTATGGAGCTCCGCCTGCTGCGTGGAATGGCTTTACCACGAAGAAACTGTGAAGGAAAAGTACTCTAGGATGAAGAGGCAAAGACTGTGAATGAGCCTTGGACTCGGATCTGCCCTCCCGCTGCTCGCCATACACGATAACCAGATAGCGCGCGCACGCACCCATCCCCAGTCCACAGATCATGAGCCACAAGCTCACCCACTCGATCCCATGCATGCCCGTTCCCACCCCATGATCGTTTCGGATAAGAGAAGAGACGCTATCGATCTTCACACTAACAGTCTATCTCACATCACCTTACCTTGATGGCACCTTTTCGTCAAGCAGCACGCACTCACTTGGGAAAGGCTCATGCACGACAGTACGAGTAGTACCGCTTAGTGCAGTATCTTGCATGAGTGCGATGACCCGTTAGGGACGGGGCGAGCTGAAGGGTGCAGTTTTGGGAATAGAGAGTGGGCTTCTAATGCGGTTCGAGCGGCTCTGTATGGAGCTAAGTGAATATGATGGTGTGAAGAACGAGAGCCTTTGGGTGCTGCAAGCGAAGTTTTGTCGAGGACGACTTATTTGACTGTCTTTTCGTAACAGAGAGATGAGACCAAAGGGCGGAGCTTAGTCCGGTGAGGTCTGATCGTATATCTGATAGGTACAGATGAGTCGGCGACCACATCGGAGTGTGAAACAACGATCACTCGCCTTCTCATTGCTCAGCCTGATAATTCAAGCTTGGACGATAATCAGTAATAATCGATGCTGAGGACTGAATTCCAACATCACTGCTTCTGTACCAAGATGTCCCACAAGAGCGTGCAGGAACAGCGGCCCGCTACCGTAGCCCGGGTACGTAGGCAGATCACAAGAATAGAAAGGCTTCCAATCGCTTGTGCAATGGGAACATAATGCTCGTACCTAAAGGGAACAGCGTTCCCTGTTCTGGCGTGTCGGACGAACAGGTCAGTGTTGCACGATGAGAAGCTGTCAAGCAGCAGGACAATAGAGCACGCCAAAGCATACAATAGAATTGAACAGCATGCTTTTAGGTAGGGACACCATTCGAGTGGTGATAAACTGAAGGCGAAGTGAACGCAATCTTGAGACACATCATCTCGAAAATCCAATCTGCCGCGCGCCTATACATTGGCAGTCGCGCCTAATCCTGGAAGGATAGGTCTTGGCGGAGCGGCGAGGCGAACAAGCGCCCGGAGGGTGGGATTGGCGAGATGTTGCTCTGCCTGTGGCTAGCGAGTTCTCATTGAGAGCGAGGAAGGGTTTCGATAGAGCAGGCTCGTGATTTGCAACATCAATACTCCGAACACAACCCATACACCCAGATCTCGACAAATTTCACCCGACACCACGTCAAAGACTCAAAGCGCGCGCGGAGACGGACACGATTGTCACGACTTGCATTGTTTGATTGCGCTCGTTTCTCTGCCCGGTGTATGGGCGGATCGGACCACGACTAGACCTGAGGTCATCTCTGATTGAGCCTCACGTCAACGACGGATCCTTCGATAATCACGACCACCACTCGCGCCTTCCTTCACTTTGCGCCGCGCATCGCGCCTGTTGGAAGACGGCGACTCCTTGTCGGGCAGCCCATTGTCTGCGCCGCGCACGCTCGTTCCTTCCTTCCTCGCTCAACCCATCACCGGCTTGTGATGCAATTCCGCATTCCACACACCTCAACCGCGCAGATCCAGTGACTATTGCTGTCGCGATAGATCCACGGCACTGCAGTCACTTGCGTTTAGCCACCGCGATTGCCATACCGACGAGTCACGCACGACAACACCCGATCTTGCGCACCCACTGAATCGCCGGACTTGACCGACAACAACCTCGTGCTCTTCATTCGCGACCCAACCACGCCAACTCCGCCACATCGACGCTGATCGCACTCGTTTACTCAGAGTGCAAAGAGACGCCAGATCTGAAGAGGACGGCTCGCGCCGCGCTGGAGGAGACGGCGGGAGCGCAGAGAGGGATCGGGAAAGAGAGAGGGACATGCCCGGCCGACTGCTGAACATGGCAACAAACGGCGCAAATGACGGCGCAAGACACGTGACGGCCAATGGCAAGCAGTCGCCCGCCGGCAGTGGTGGTGGTGGTGGTGGAGGCGGCGCAGTACAGCCTGCGTCCACCCAACAAGACAATGGGATCCCCGGCCTGGCAAAGGCGCTCACGAATGGAGATACACACATCTCCGGCCTGGGATATCCCACACCGAATGGCGTGAGTCCGAGTAGTCCTGCGAAAGGAGGAGGAGGAGGAGGAGGAGGGATGCCGGAGAGCATGTACGACCTGCCGGAGGAGGTGATGCACATTGCCATGGACACGCACTCGCTGGGCGCACTCATCCAGCGCGTATCAGCACAATGCTTCAACAACCTCGACGCGCTCGTCGACACGCTGCATAGCTTACCCGTACCCTCAGAGCCGCCCATGACCAACGGCGCACACCACCAACAACCTCCACCACTGTCCAGCGCCGACGAAAGGCGGAACGCCGACAAGAAAAAGAAGATTCTCAATTTCGCGAGCGATTACCGCGCCAAATTTATCAAGTTGCTGGTGGTCACGGACTGGGCGAGAAGGGATGTCAACGATGTGGCTAAGCTGATCGATCTGAATGCTTGGCTCAGGGAGCAAGACGATGCTGCAATGATCGCTGCAAATGGCTTCTACCACCTCATACGCGACCTGCGCACCTTCAAGCTGCCGAATCCCGATCTGGAGACTGCGCTCGCCGTGCTGTCGGGCGGAGATGTACCGTGGATACCGCACTTTGGGTTCAGGGAGCAGAAGAAGCTGGACGCGGAAGAGGTGCTGAGAGTACTGCATCGTATGAACACGATAATCAACTTGCGACTGGTCCTGCACGAGGAGCTGATACCGCAGCTGCGCGACTATCGGGTGGCGGATGGGAGGGCGACGTTTACGTTCCCGCAGGAGTTTGAGCTGGATGTCTATGTTGCGAGTGAAGACCCGGAGCAGCCATGGTTCTTCCTCGACGTGCGGTTCCTCTTCGACCCGGCGCCTAATGTCACTGGGGAGCGGTTACGAGGCTCCATAGACTTCAGGATCAATGCTGCGCTAGCGGAGAGCGGACTACGAGGCGCTTGCGAGTTGGCGCATGACTTTACGCTCACGCACAAAATCAACATCTTTCGAAAACAGGCGGCCGAACTGACGAGGGGCGTGTGGGCGGGTGCTTTGGGTATTGATATGGTGAGGAGAACACTGACTCTCCAATACTGGGTGGAGAGCCCACAAACGAAGAGCTGGATCGAGATTGGCATTGTGAGTGGGAAGGACAAGAGCAGGCGGCGGAAGGCGGACAACGCGATATCGTCTCAGATCAAGGCGCGCTGGATACGCAATGGCAAGGAGCAGAAAGATGTGCAGGTGCCCATGGATCTGGCGGTCTTGTCGGTGGAGAATGTGCTGAGGGCGTATATTGCGCGGCATAGCTCGTTTATATTGGAGCGTGTGCAGGCAGGTCTGGAGAATCAAGCGGCGAACCTGAGCGCGGGCGAAGAGCGGGCTTTACAAGTCTTCCTCACCACGTCGGACGCTGAACCTTCAGATTGCGCGCTCCAAGCGCGAATAGGCGAGCATCCACTCACGACTTTGCAAGTTGACGGCATCACTGGGCGCCTGTACTTCAGCCCTGCTGGACCCGCGACGCCAAAAGCGCAGGAGGCTCTGGAGCGGAGCAAAGATCCGCTGACCGATGCGCCCACGTATCTGTCGCGGTACCTCACGTACGAGATCCAAGTGCGGATTGATCGCCTGATCGAGATACTGGGTTGGGAGACCATGCGACACGTCAAGCTGAGTAAGGAAGAAGCCCAGGTAAGGATGAAGCGCGATGTACATCGATATTCACTCTTCCAGCCGCGTGGCTTCAAGGGGTCTTCCTGGTACATTGCCTACGCCATCAACCTGAGTGGGGAGAGCTGGTGGGCTCTCGAGACGTGAGTCTTATCCTTATCTTTACATCCACGTACTTGACCGAGAACCTAACTAACAAGAAACCATAGCACCGGCTCACCCAATGCAGCAACGACCCGCCTCAAACTTCCCAGCTCCGCAGACGACGACTTCCACATCCCCCTCGACCAGCCCTCGCTCAAGAAACTCGAACCCGCCGCCGTCACAGCAGCGTCCTTCGTCGCGTCCAAGCGCGCTTTCGCAGCTCAGGGCGTCAGCAGCACCCTCAAACACATCCCGGACACCTCGCTCCCCGCCGCACCCGCCGATGCGCCACCCAAAACCCACCCCGTCCTCATCATCCGCTTCTCGCAGCTCCTGCGCGCGGCGAGCACGAATTTCGCGCTGGACCTGCTGCAATTGCAGTATCTCTCATTCGACACCGATGTGGGCACCGTGAAGCTGATGGCCAAGGGGCGGATGCGTGATCCGAGTAATGTGAGGGATATCCTGCAAAGGACGAGCGATCCGGACATGTCCTTTGGACGGGACGGTGCCTTCAGTATCGTGGTGGAGAGCCGCGTGGGCGAGACGCCGACAACGCGCGTGCTGGACCACCTGACGACGCTGGGCACGCTGGTCGATCTCGCGACTACGCTTCGCAAGCGCGGGTTTGAGTGCAAGGAACTCAGTTTCTCCCGCGTCGCGTTCGCGTTCGCAAAGGACGAGGAGGATATTATTCTGCACTTCCCACCCTCGTCCTCCTCATCGAAAGACGCAAATAATAGCAGGCGGATCACGCTCACAGTGCCCCCGAGGAGTCCAGTCAGGAGAGTCAAACCCCTCATGGAAGATATCGTCAACGATGCCTCAGTGGGCTTCGAGCGCTTCGCCCAGGCACTGACCTATTTCCTCCCCGTCCTCCGCGCCTTCGACACCATCGACTCCCGGCACGCCACACATATGCCGTACGCCCCGCAAATCCTCCCCAGACAAGTCGACTACTTCCGCCTCTCCTACCCTAACCCCCATGGCGAGGCCCGCCCGCCCTGGGTTGCGTTCGACGCGCACTTCAAGCGCAACAAGGATACGCTGGAGTGGCGCGTGAGTGATGTGAGTCCGGGTCCTGTGCGGGAAGAGAGGGAGAGGATGTTCCCGGGATTGAACGGGCGGATTGAGGGGTTTATGAGGGGTGTGGGGAGTGGGTGGACGGGGATGCGGACGCTGCTTGTTGCGGACCGGTCTGGGATTGAAGCGGCGATATTGAGGCTGGATGAGGTTGTTTGGGGGGCGATGGAGGAGGGGAGGGCGAGTGGAGGGGATGGGGGGAGGGAGGTTATTACTATTGATTGATTGAGTTATTGATGAAAGGGGGAGGAATTGTGTGTCTACTGTACTCTTGTGCGCTGTGTGGCAATACCCCCAAAATAGTATCCTTGGAGCAGGGCGCGTGAATTGCTGGCTGGGTCGGTTGGGACGGAGGCTCGCTTGTGTCTTGTCTTGAAACCTATATACCTCTTCGGGAGTGGAAAGTGGAGGAATGTAGTTGTACGCTAGGAGAAGAGGATCTAAGAATGCCGATTATGATCTTTACATGAGCCTCGTCCAGTACTTTCTGCCGCCAGGATGGTTCAAGTGGACAGGACAGACAAGGATCGGCGTGATGCAACAACAAAGATGTTCGAGCGCGACAGAAAAGTGATGAGATTGTCTATGAACGCGACATTTGCGTCTGAGGTATCATCCGAGTCGAACACTACTACCAGCACTACCACCACCACCATACACACAGCTGAGAGAACAGACTAGATGGTACACCGAATCAATCGGCAACACAGATCCGTCGTGCTCATCCACCCCTCTCAGACCCATCCTCAACGCAGACACAAGAACAAAATCCAACCCACCCCTTCCCCTCTCCCAACACATAACACAGCAAAGAGCCCACCCTAGAAATTCTCCTTCCCCCAAACGAACCTGAAATCCGAGTTCGAGTACATGTTACACTTGATATGCAACGTGCTCCCCAGGCCCTTGGGCCCACAGAAGAAGACGCCCGCCTCGGCTGGGGAGTGGATCTTGCGGATGGACTTGAAGATCATGTCCCAGTTGGGGCGGCCGAAGTTTGTGGGCGCGCGCAGGCCCGTGATGGCGTCTTGCTCGGCGTTGGCGTCGTTGATCATGATGTTTGTTGCGTCTTCGGCGCGGATCTTGGCGGTCAGGTACTGTGGGCAAGCCTCTTGTTAGTGGTCTGATCTGTGTGGGAAGAGGGAATGGGAGGGGAAGGGAGAGTACTTACAGTGTGGATCTCGATAGCATGGTCCATATCCTGCTGCTCGATCGCGAGGAGCAGCGAGCGGAACCACTCCAACGAGCCAAAGTCACGGCAGATCCAGAAGAAGTAGACTTTCCGCAGTCGGGTCTTGCCCTTGGGGTAGTTCATGCGGTACCAGATGCTCTTGAGGATGGAGGCGAAGGGCGTGACGCCGATGCCCGCGCCGCAGAGGATGGCGACCTCGAACTTGAAGACGTCTTCCGAGGCGGAACCGAAGGGGCCATCGACGTATACACGCGGGAGCACGCGCTGCAAGCTCGGATCCACGCCTTCCTCGTTGACGGTCTTGACGACAGCGGTGTCCTTGGGCGCGCCACGGCCGCTGTTGAAGTCGCAGCCGAGTGCTTTGGAGACGCCGCGCGTGAAGTCGCCGACGACACGCATGTGGATGGAGATGTAGTCCTCCTCGGGCGCGCTGGTCAGCGTGAAAGGATGGTACTGCCAGATGGAGTACTCCGGGCAGCACAGGAAGATGTACTGCCCAGCCTTGGTGATGGTATTATCCTTCTTGATCTGGATCTCGCACACATTGCTCGGGTGCTGGATGACCTTGGAGACATACGTCTTGTGCCTGCCGCGGACTTCGCGCGCAATGCGCTCAGCGAGGTACGTGAATCCGCCGACGAGCCAGTACTGGTAGAAAACACCGACGCCGTTGCAGTAGGGCTCGCGGTCGTTCTTGATCATGCAGAACTCGCCGTGGACGGACCAGAAGATGAAGAAGACAATGAAGAGGTGGTGCGTGTACCAGAAGCGTTCGTAGTTTGCGCGGCGCGGTGTTTCGCGCGAAGTCAGCACCATGGCCATGAGCGCGGTCAGCATGATGTAGCCTGACCATCCTGGGCCGGTGACGAGGTTGGCGAGCAGGAAGCCGACGAAGCCTAGCTTCTGCTTTGCTGCGAGTTGTGCGTAGTTGTTCCAGTGGGCGATTGTGTGGACCCAGGAGAAGAAGACGATCGACCAGGCGATGAGCTTGTGGAAGGTGATGTTCTTGTCTAACTGGATGACACCATTGAGAGGAGTTTGGCGAGCGAGCGAGACAAGTGTTCGGCACACTGGGAGGAGGATGAGTGCGACGTCGACGTGGAGTACCAGCGCTGCTGATCGTGCGACCGAGTAAGTCAATCCGAAGACTGACCTTGCGCCATTCAAGGTGTCCTATAAGATCTTGTCAGTTCATGTTGCGGCATCGGATCATGCGACCAACCTTCAGGAAGTAATTCATGAAGCCAAATGCAAACACCATGCAGTGCAATAATATGAAGACCACGACGAACGCTCTTCGATAGCCCTCATTGATCATCCACACATCGAACTTCTCTTTCCACGACACCTCCCTCCATGGCTCGTCCGTAACCTCGCCAGACATCAACATTCGGGTCAGAGGCGGCCATCTCGACCTCTCCTTGCCCGAAAGACTGCTCGCAGACGATGCCGATCGATTGATCCCCAACTCCTTTGCATACTCTTTATAAAAAGCGTCCATGGTGATATATACAAAGCGACTGTGCGCTTATCCTGCCGCGCCGTGGGCGAAGGGGATCCTTCAATGACCGCACAGCAGTTCGAGATGTAACGAGAGGCGCGCCGACGTCCTGCGGTCTTCAGAGCCTGCTGAGAACGGACGACTCCGGCGACAAGAATCGAATGTAGTGAGCGACGGTGAGGTTGACTGTTACGAGCAAAGCCCAGAGTCAGCGCATCTGCTTGAGAGAAGTGGAGCCCACCACACCACTCTACGGGTCGGGAGGAATACGGACGCAACGTACAGGAGGAGCAAGCAAGCGTACCCGCGCAAGAGAGTGAGAGACGCGAGTGTGTCAAGAGAATGTGGGACTGCTGCAGGCCTACGGAAGGGCCATCTGAGAGAACCAAAGGGACGTTTCTCTTTTGCTCCGGCGGCTATACTATGCCCTCGAACGAATGGGCCCAGAGAAGAAACGTGAAGATTATTCGAAGGTAGGGTCGCAAGGATGAAAGCAATAAGAGCAAGACGTCAGGTACGAGATGCACAGTCTAAGAAAGCTTCTCCCTACCAGCAAAGAGAAGTCAGAATGTGAGTATGGATCGCTTTGCTGCAATTGTCACGGATGTCGGCGACTCAGAGGGAGTCTATCGCAGTCCGTCAAGGAGTGGTTCGACTGTTTTCCCGGCTCTCGTGTCGGAGACGCAGCGACAGCGAATGGCATGCCAGCGAATGGTCAAACGAAGGATAGCGCTGGACGGCTGAAACCACGCGCAGAGAGCAATTCTGCCAGCAGTGGCGAGAAAAGGGGTGCTGAGTGGAGTTTTGCGGTTGGTCTAGCCATGCGGCTGAGACGTTTCAGGATCGCGGGCGCTAGTCAGCTTTCATCTGCGCCAATCGATAGAGATCTTTAGCGTTCAATAGCCGACCAAGTCTCCCAGTTCACTCTTCTCCAAGCTCTTCAATACTTCATCATGAAGCAGTCTCTATGATCTTGGTGAGAGCTTCACATGATTGTTGAAGGAATTCAGCATACGACAGTGTCATCGAAGACGTTCCGGCGTTTGAACCACATCATACCGTGACCCATGCTCGGAACCCTTGACATTCTGGATGCTCTCCGACATGGCTTGTGTCATGAATGAGAGGCCTTGGAAACAACTCTTTCGATAGACGCGTGATGCCGCGTACGATTTCTACGGGACTACCTCCTGAAGTTGGTCCCGGATAAGGCAGAATTGATGCCCACGCCGAATTCTTGCCATCGAACATAATGAATGATGAACCTGTCATGCTCTACGAGAGAGCTGCGAATTCGTGGTCCAACTGTGCCAAGTCGCGACCGCAAGACGCCTATTTCGCTTCCGGACCTGATACCCATATCGTGCGCGCTGGCTGATATTTGGTCCCCCGTCCAATCTCGATAGATGTTCTAGAAGATGAAGCATGGCTCCTCGGACGAGTTAATGATATTATTACTGGTCCTGATGTCATAATTTGATGTTCAAAATCAAACAGTCTCGTTGTATTCTGAAGGTGCAGAGATCATGGCGTGGAAGAAGTGAAGAATTGAAGAATTAGAATCGTTGTTAAATCAAGGGTTCTGCTTCGCTCCTTCCTCGACCTCCAACAACTATGCGACCCAAGCATTGGCGACTTCAAACCATCGGGATCAGAATACATGGAGTTTCCACAAGGTGCACTCTGTATATACGGCAAGCAGAATCTCACATCATGCTCCATCCACCTGACGCTGAAATAGTCTGCCCCGTGATCCACCTGCTCTGATCCTCTGCAATCCAAGCAACTACCAAAGCAACCTCCTCGACAGTCGCCAGCCTGTTTTCCATCGGCGTGTCCCGCTTCTGCATCTCCACGATCTCCTTGGGTATCTTCTGTATCATCTCCGTCTGCACAGGACCAGGCTCAATCGCATTTACTGTGTGCCCGTCTGGTCCAATCTCCTTCGCAAGCGAGCGCGTGAAGCCTTCCATCGCCGCTTTAGACGCGCAATACGTTGTCAGTTGCGCGAAACCTGCTCGTGCACCCACGGAACTGATGTTGATAATGCGGCCTGGTCTTCGTAGGTGCGGGAGTACCGCTTGGGTGAGGAACATGACGGCGCGTACATTGAGGTCGAAAACTTGTGTATAGTCTTCCACCGAGAGTTCAGCGAACGGGACGACCTTCTCCATGCCAGCATTGTTGATGAGTATGTCGATATGCTGGCCGAACTTCGATGTCGTTGTCTCTATTATCGTCTTGATTGATTCCAGCTTGCTCAGGTCGGCACGGCATCCGATTGCATCTGCGCCATTGTTGAGGCCTTCAATTGTTTTGACGAGTTCGTCGACGGCTTGCTCGCTGGATGTGCTTGTGTATGTGAGGACGACTTTGGCTCCTCGTTTGGCGAGCTCGAGCGCTATGCCGTAGCCGATGCCTCTTGACGCGCCTGTAACGATTGCAACTTTGCCTGATAATGACATGTTGACTCCTGGAGGCAAGTTAAATTCCAAGGGCGCTCTTGGACTCTTATAGCTGTATACACTCCGAGTACTATCGGATCGTGTGGCGATATAGCCCGAAATTGTTCGATTCTATGGAGGAAATACAGGTTCAGCCTTGCTCGATGTTCGTGGAATGAGACAGCATCATATGCGAAGCCCAACTGTTTTCGCTTGGAGCTGACACTTATGTAAGTCCCCAGATTCTCGATGCAGGATTATCAAGACACCTTCAACCGCAAAGTCCATGCGTGCAGGAAAGAACAACCATCGCATGCCCGTACATGTTCGCATCCGCGGCTGGATGACGTCAATCTACTGAGAACCTTGTCATCTCGTATCGACTTCATTCTCCTTGGAAGGCCAATCCAACCACCAATTCGTTAATGAGCTAGAAAAATTTCATCAATGGCTGCGCGGAAAGGGACTGTTTCGAGATGAGCAGATGCTGTAGCAGGTCATATGATTGCATAGCTGCAGAGGACAGAGAGACAAGCCTTCATCGGGAAGAACAAGCGTTTGGAGGTGCTGCATGGCCTTGATCTGTCGTGCTAACCAGCTCTGATAGCACACTCCCAACATCCAGATAAATGTCGAGGTCGTCGTTAGACTTTGAGTGTCTGTTCAGCTTCAACATACTGCAGCATAAGAATATCCTGTGGCTGGCTGGCACTCTAAATTAGGGAAAGTGCCGCTTCGTTCCGTACCGCTATCTTCAGATCTCTCGCAAATTCTGCACGATACTGCACGTTTGAACGCCAAGTGTTAGTTAGGACTGGCTCAAATCTATCAATTCAGCATTGATCGGTGGCCTTGTGGATATCTTCAGATGTCGGTGTGCATTCGCAACAAGTCCGGTTGGCTGATAGGAAGACAGCAGCTCCAGTCGTGGGGGCTCGTCTCCACTGCTCTGCCCAAAGTTCATCGACTTCGAGTTGCAGTTTGCTGCGAATACCTGCTCAGCTGCGCAAACGGTGCGAGATCAACGTGCCGCAGCATTAGCATCGACCTTGTGCTTCCGACTCACTTTCTAGCTGCAGTAGCGATGGATTATTTGGGTTCTCAAGGAGCATTCCGCTCTTCTATATATGCTGAATCAACCATGTCGCATCACTTTGTGAAAGGTCCAGGGCGATGAAATGCTCCGAGATGATGCTCTTACTTACTATACCATCTGGCTTCTTATCGAGACTGTTCGTATGGTCACGCCCAGTTCTATAGCGATCACGATACTACGAGCGATCGGGCACGACCGTTTCAGAGCCTCCCCATGCTTAGAGCATCTAGCACTGGTGGAGACACTGTTCTTCATATGCTTCCACTTGCCGCGGCTACGCAGCCTTGACTCCCTTGCTCCAGCTCACACGCAACGGACGCGAACCGAACGACAAGCATTATTCGATCGATGTGTACGGACTGTCCCAGATATCGGCCAGTGGCTTTCGATATGGTTCAAAGAGACTCCATTGGCTTCGATTTGCGCGGACGACGTCAAGCTCTTCCTATCGTGGGGTTTTCTGAACAAACACACGATCGATTCTGTAGACCATGAAGAGCTGGAAGGATATCTCGATACCCTGCAGGAGAGGGCAGGAATTCGATTTCGACATGGCGAGCAAAGTCTTGAGCTATGTCGAGTATCTGCAGATGCCATGCCGCTGCAACATAAAAGCCTTCTCTTCTATGCAGTACGTTAGTCCGCAGGCTTGCATAAAGGTCTAGCTAATCATTGAAGCTCATCGTGAGCGTGCTGGATGCACTTTGCTTCATTATGCTATGCAGCGCGGGTTTCGTTCACTACCGTCTTCCATATCCAGCAACCTTAAGCGTGTACCCCATACGACCATTGACTCTGCTCTCCGGTGGCACTTCTGGTTCGTCAAAGCTATCGTACTGGTATCGACCGCATACTTCACAATCGTGTAGACCTATTGTGTTTCTCCATGGCATTGGAGTGGGTCTGCAAATGTATAGCAAATTCCTGCGAGACCTCTCGGAACGTGCAAACTCGTTCTGCGTCGATGGCCAAATTGGAGTCCTTGCTCTCGAGCTCATGCCTATCAGCACGCGAATCACAGCTTCACTGCCGGGGCAGGAAGCTATGGTCCGACAAATTCGTCTCATCCTACAGACTCATGGCTGGACCGACTTCGTCATCGTTGCGCACTCGTTCGGCAGCATCTTCGCGACCCACCTACTCCGAGACCTGCGGAGGTCTTGTCCTGAATCAGGATATCCACTGGTCCTAGTCGATCCTGTCACGCTGTCCATCCATTTCGCAGAGATCCCATACAATTTCATCTACCGTCGCCCCAAGACCGCGAGCCAGCTCTTGTGCTCATTTGCAGCCACTGACATCGGCATCTGTCCGGCGATCATGCGTCTTTTTGATTGGACGCAGAACGTGCTGTGGATGGACGAGATAGCCGATACATCAATCGATGTGTTCATTGCTGGGAAGGATGTGATTATCGACACGGAAAAACTCCACCGGTATCTTGTTCGCCATGGGTTTTTTGAAGACGATGTTGGTCAGCGGAAGACTGACTCAGGCATGGATGTGACTTTGACATCGACAGATAGCCCAACGGCACATCATACCGTTGTTCTTCATCGAGAGTACAATCATGGAGAAATCTTCGTGCGCCATGCGGGCAGGGAACAGTTGATTGAAGCGATCACGAAGCGCATTTTGAGAAGTGTTGTGGTCGTGTAAGGGAGGAAAGATCAAAGAGCATGTACATGAGCAATGATCAGATTTGGAAACAATGACAATAACTTCCACAGAATCCGAATGTTCCGGCGGGGTATTTATTCACTCCAAAATGTCATGACTTCAGCGTGCTGGCTCCACATTCAGATTTCATGTAGCCTCTTCATCCTGCATCGTTCACATGACAAGGCAACCGTAGACGTCGCAGCCAGGATCCTTCTTTCGAGGCCCCAGGCCAATCCTCACTCCGCTCTTCTCGCTGTGGATACGTCGTGTGAATCTGATGTCGTACTTGAGGTTTTGGCAGAACGGGCAGTCGTGCATCATGACGAGCTTAAGATGATGTGGAGGCAGCGTTCGTGCCTCGGTGGCAGCTCCTTTAGCGAACTCCGGGCAATTCCACAGATCGCGAAGCGGTGCGCAATTTTCGGTAAGATGGAGCCAGTGATGCCCATGTTGACACTGGTGATGTACGGCGAGACACATCCTGACTCCTGTTAGTCCCATCATGCTAGATCAGAGTAAAGTGCTTACCTTGAAGCTTTTGCGGTAGACAGCTCGACGTGCGCAGTGCACGCAATATCGCGAAAGCTGTGTCAATGCCCACTGCCGTAAACAGAGCCAGATGTTTGAAGTTTGGGTTTTGGGGCAGTGTGTGCGAAAGAAAAGGCCTGTGCCAACGTGCAATTGCGGTAATGTGTCACGCGTCAGGCGGCTAGATTCGGCACCTTCACTTTGCTCAACCGCTCTGAATCACTGCTGTGGCGTGTTTTCGGGGTCGTTCTCTTCAAGCTCGCGCTTCCGGATTTCTGTCATGAGTTCGTACAGCTGCACTTTCTGGTCATCTGCATAGACGTATGAGCCTTTATTTGCACGACGGAGCGACGCGAATCACCGTTAAGTTTCTCAAATGTCACCTGATCCAAGCTTGCATCTCGCCATGAATCTCCTTCGATCTGCTGTGCGTACAGCTGCCACTGGGTCAAAAAGCCGATCTGCCACTGCATCAATTTACCAAACTCTACACCTTGAGATATGCCTGCTTACGATATGCAATGGATTCTCAACGTTTCGATGAGCCCGGTATTCAGCTTTGATGTACTCATCACCGAGCACGCGCATGTCTCTAGGGAGTTTCCGATGCGCGCGAAGCAACCGTCGGTATAGAGGAATTGGAGGCAAGACATTCACCGGGACAGGCTTTCCCGGAAACTTGCTAGTCGTAGCTAACAATCTGGAAGACAATTTCATCTCGACGGTGCAGGATGGGACGAAGGAGGATTGGTGATAGGATTGAGTCGTAAAATCGTCGTTCCTAAAAGGACGACATCATCGACTTGGACCCACTTTTTCCGGCCGTGCGCCCCAATGGCGTGCCGAGGTCGGATTGATGGCCCCAGATTCCTCCTGCACTCTCGCATCCTCGAACTGTATATTCGCAACTCCAGCAAATCTCAATCTCGTTGCCAGTACCGCAGCGTTACACTAGGTGCTGGAAGGCTGCATGTATCTCGATGGCGATCTGGACCTCAGTTTCTCGAAGATGACCATGTTGTCTTATGCAGGCCCACACTAGGTGTCCTCGTGCTTATGGACATACTCCACAATGATCATGACCTAGACACTCTCATCCGAGCACTCGCATAGGAGATGCTTACTACTGTCCAGGTTGATGGAACATCTTTGGGGTTGGGGTGACAACTCTTGTGGCGGATAGGTTCAATTCTGATCAGCTCTCCACCTTTGTCGATTGGGTGATGCCTCACGTGTATTACGTGCTACTCCAACATGCATACCTGGTTGGAGATTCGGCAAGATAGCTCGACCATTCTGTGTATAAGATCATCACGGTCGTCCATCATCCGAAGGTGCTCTTTTAACACACCACGGTTCATGATCATAGAACACAGCTTATTGGGTCTAAATCAAGGATGGCACCAATCGAGGTTTCCGCACATTTAAATGATCCAGCTCCGGCTGTGACAGAAGATCCTTCGAAAAGTCGCAACCAAACAGCTCTTAACAAGAGTGGTGTACTGGATTCGAATTTCTCCTTCGAGGAGACTACGCCTGCAATTGGGAGAGAATATCCTACTGCACAAATCGTCGAAGACTTCCTGAATGCGCCAAATGCAGACGATCTGCTCAGAGATCTAGCTATCACAAGTAAACCTACTTGGTTCAGCACACAGCCAATTCCATGGACTAACTGAAAACACAGTCAGCCAAAGAGGCGTAGTCTTCTTTCGAAAGCAGGACAGCTTGACGAATGAATTACAGAAGCAGTTCATACAGCGTCTGGGAGAGCTTAGTGGCAAACCGGCTGCTTCAACCCTCCATATTCATCCCATCTTGAATAACACCTCGGAGTTTGGTGTGGGCGATGACCAGATCAGCACAATTTCATCCGTTCAACGCAAGAAACTTTTTGGAAACGAGCCTCATAAGAATAAGCGCCGCTACGATTCCGCGACCTGGCACAGCGACATCCAATTTGAGAACAATCCTGCTGACTACACAAGCTTGCGCCTGACTGAGCTACCATCCACTGGTGGTGACACTCTTTGGGCATCAGGTTACGATCTTTATGACCGCTTTAGCCCAGCGTATCAGAAGTTCTTCGATGGTCTAACTGCAACCTATGTTGGTGATGGTTTCATTCGGGCGGCAGAGCAAGGCAAAGCCGTATTGTACGAGAAGCCGCGTGGCTCGCCCGAGAACATTGGTGGTCAGTTGTCTGCCGTCCATCCAGTTGTGAGGACCAATCCTGTCACCGGATGGAAGAGCATCTATGCGATCGGCGGGTTTCCAAAGCAGATCAACGAGCTGACCACCGAGGAGAGTACTGAGTTGCTCAAGAAGTTCTACAATACTATCTTGGAGAACCATGATCTGCAAGTCAGATTTAAGTGGCGCAACAAGAACGATATCGGTGAGTTGATCACTGCAGCCCGTTCCTACCATAGCTGATGTCGCGTGAAGCAATTTGGGACAATCGCAGTGCCTTCCACACCGCTACCTTTGACTATGATGGGCTTGGAGAACGATTTGGTAATCGTGTTGTTGGAATCGGAGAGAGGCCTTTCTTGGATCCGAACAGCGTCTCGAAAGCCGATGCACTCACCGTTTCTAGTTGAGCGGGCGGGGCATAATCTATGTCGGCACGAGTGCAATACAGGAATCTAACAACTTTGTTCTGAACTTCAAGTCTCGCATTCCGAATATGAGTGACACCTCTGTGCTGGTCGACCAACACTTGCCTTTCTCGCTGGAGTATAGTCTGGGAGACTGAAACTCGACCGCCTAGACTGAAGAGCGCGCCGCATCTGATATGTTGCATTGCTATCATCGAAGTAGTCTAAGTCTATACCTTTGGGGCGCGTCTACAATTGTCTATCTGTGAGGAAAAGCGAGGCCAGGAACGACAACAGCGCGCATGCTAACGAGAGGACTACTGAGGTCAGTGATATCACGATATGTCTGTCTAACATCCACTCACAGTACGTATGCTGCAGGCCTACGATATAGCCAGATACGACAGTCTGCCGCAAGCGGCCCTTCAGTCGAGCTACAAATGTGATGTCTGACATGACCCGCTCGATGATCTGAGTAGACATCAGCACGTGAGCTGTACGGGCAATCGAAATACACATACTTCTGATTTATTGGGCCCCTGAAGTGTTCGCTCAAGCTCGGTCTGGAGGCTCACGCGCATCAAACTGGTCACCGCCGTCAGACCAACTGCTACGCTGATGTTCATTGTCTGGAACAAGCCGCTGGTTGCCATTGCGATATCCTTTGGCTCAATCGCCGCGGTCATTGCAACGAATATGACTGACTGGCATATGCCCATGCCGAATCCTCCGGGAATGATGTACATGGATTCCAGGATGCGTGTGTGTCCTTGCCAGCGAGTGATGAGCAGCACGTAGGAGAGGGCACCGATCAGACCAGCACTTGCGGCTAGAAGCTTGAACCGACCAGTCCTGCGAATGATGTAGCCAGCTAGCAAACCTCCAGTCGCATTGCCCGCCACGGCAGGGACAAGGTGAGCGCCCGCTACTGTGTTCGAGGCCCTCGCTGTGACTTGAAAGTACAAGGGTACGAAGAACATCATACCCATCTGAGCCATCGACTGCAGTGGCATAACCAGATAACTCAGAACAACATCTCGGTTCTTCAGTAGATGCAGAGAGAACACCGGCTCAGGCGCCACGTAAGCTTCGACAAGGACAAAGGCGGCGCCGAAGATGACAGTGATCGCTGCAAGCCCAATAGCCCATGCGGAAGTCCACGCGAATTTGGATCCACCCATGTCGAGTAGAATCAGACCAGCAACTACGGAGATAGCAGTGGTCGCCGAGCCGAGAAAGTCGATGCGTTTGCTCGATTGTCGGAAGGAGTTCGTTTCCGGGTCTGCTTTCCCTTGCTCGCGAGGAAGATTCATCTTCCATGCCACAAGACAGAAAGCAAGCGCAACGAACGGGACCTGGGACAAGAACAACCAACGCCACCCAAGGTAATCCAGAAGGAAGCCTCCGATCGGTCCTCCGAGAGAACGCCCAAGTGTCATGACCAGGTTCACATAGCTCCTCCACATAGCCAAATCTCTCTTTGCAACGAGGTCCGTGATGACGATGCTTGCGATGGTCATCATGCCAGCACCACCAGTGCCGCCAATTGCCCTTCCAACGATCACTACGTCCATTGAAGAGGCCAGACCGGACACGACGCGACCGAGTGCAAAGAGAAAGTAGGAAGTAAGGAGCACATATTTGCGACCGAAAATGTCGCTAAGCTTGCCCAGTGAAGGCTGCACAACAGCGACACCGAGCATGTAAGCCGTCGTTAGCCAATTGAGATACTCGAGACGACCGAACTTGGATGATATCGTCGGACCCGCAGCTGTAACTAGTGTTCCGTCCATTGAGCCAAGGAACTCTCCCAGCAATATCACTGCGATGATGCTTGCGATCTGCACATTGGAGAGCGACGCCTTGGGCTGTTCTCTCGAGTCTCCGAGAAGTGGTCGCTCCTCATCCTGCATAGAGGCTTTTCGTGTCGCAACTCCATCCTGGTCGAGTTCGTCACCGAGTACTGTTTGAGTCGCAATAATGGTGTTCCTCGTGCCCGGTGGAGGCTGATTGGTCGAGCCGTCCATTGCACGTTGACGCAGAAAGTTGATCACGCGTCTTGGATTAAAGGCCACCCAACACCGATGCAGGAGTTGCCAGCACGAAATAGGAGAACTGCGGTATCGCAAAAACTTTGAACATTCCCGATATCAGTTCATCGCGTATCTGATCCTGGGTATGGCGACATCTCGGAAGTGCGAAGTTCAGCGTTTGCTGCTATCTAGCGCGAACCAACAGTGGGTTTTCAGCAAGCCTTCACAATTGCGGTGCCGAAGAAGCCGATATCGAGACTAGAAGGCCTCCGTGATGAAGGTCTAGGAGATTGCGTGATGTGGAGTATAAATGTCGAATGGCGCACCCATGTCGCTGGGAAGTGGGGAATTTTTCCTAAGAACAGTAAATGTAAAATATCCTTATTAATTGGACTGCAGAACGCCATGGTCTGTTAATCTCCGGACTACAACGCAGTGTTCAATCCGATCAAATAGTACTAAACTATTGTTCAGCGAAGTCTTCACAACACATCTCCAAGAGATCCACGATATGTAAGTCCAACGTTGCCTGAGCGGACTTGAGAATTCAATTTCGATCGAGGGCAGGATGGAGAAGACATCTGGAGGACTACTGCATCTGTTTATATCTCATCTCGAAGCGGGCTCAAAGTTTCGTAATCGAGGCCCTAGCCAGCCTCCTAGCACTTCACGTTTCGATAATCCACGCTCCACGCCATCCTCCAGAGGTTCCGGATCCTCAAATGTCGAGTTCCACCACCGATGCATTCCAGGCTCGTCACTAACCAACATCGCGACCGGCATCTCAAGCAGGAATCTTTCCATGACATCCCGGTCCACTAGATTCAGGTCATGTAAACGGACTAGTTGCATGTTGTAGAACTTGTGCATTGCAGTGAGGTTAGGCTGAGCACCAGGCTCCCGAAGGAAACAGCCCGTGAACCCGAGAAGGCCTCCGCCACCAGTGTTGCCACAATCGCGGCGTTTCGACATCGCTGGTCCTAAAGCACAATCTCAGTTAGCACGGTCTCCTGTCACTCCTGTCACCCCGGACGCACAAGGGTCATAGGAATGCATAAGTATCTGAAGACGTTCTGATGTGCGACACGCTGCAAATTATGCGATAAAGAATAACTAGCACTTACCGAGGCCGAATCTGATGAGTTCTCTTTCAACCTCGAGGATCCGATATTTGGCGAACACACTCTCAGGGCCTGTTTCAAGTTTGCGTGCGGCAATGTGGATGTGGTATAACATGATCTCGAAGATCGTGGCACCGTCCAGGAAGATGTCCCAGAAACTATGCCGGTGAGCTCGTTCGACCCAGTGGAACATGTCTTCGATGACTGCACGCTCGATGATCCATTGCAGACTGGGACACAATTAGCGACCGCATGACATTTCGGGATCATGCTCACCTTTCGATGCCGTTGAAGTACTTCCATCCGAAGGAGTCCAAAGACCAACCTAGTATTTCCGCGCCCCGCGCTACGACACCATTGTCGTTTTCGTGTCCCCAGCGCGACCTCCAGATAATTGGTCCTGTAGCTCCTATGATCAGCCTTTTCCAAAGTGAACGAGCATTGACCTAGAACGGACGCGATCGTCGAAAAGAAATGGTTGCCTGGTGAGTACCTACTTTCCATCTGCTTGTCGAAGAGCTCGTTCATGCTGAACGGCTGCACTGCTACGCCTTCCGAGTCCACCCATAGCACCCAGGAATAGGACAAGTACCTTGTCGTCGCTAGCTTCTTGATGCCTTGATACTTGTACTTCCCGAACACATCAAGTATGACTTGCGTGTTATTGGGGCTGACACCATCCATATTCTGAAGCCGAGCGGGCAAGGTGTCAAACATGTTGACGTAACGCATGTTTAACAATGGCTTCTGGCGATCCGCTTCCTTGATCTCAAACCGGCCAAAGTAGGCGGGGCATGGCATACTCAGATATCTGCTGACCTTCTCTTCGAACTCTTCTACTTCGATACTATTCGATAGGATGACCACGACGTCGAAGCGCTGTATATCGTTGCAGAGGCATTGTAAAGAGCGCAGTTTCTGGAGAGCGAATTGGTAGTGGCCAGGCTATTATGCGTCAGCACAAAGACAAAACATCAGAGAACCAGGATCAACAGCTCACATATGTCGGGACGAACACTGCTCGCTGCTTAGACTGCTTTGCGATAGATAAGTCCATGACTTCAGAAGGTGTGCTCTCTCCATGATCAACAATATGGTCGATGTAGAACTCTGCATCTTGTGATTTGGGCTTTGGGATACGTTCCCGCCAGTACTCATAATTGGCATACTCCGAAACATGAAATCCGGGCTTGTCGTTCCTGAAATGTTCTTTCCAGGATTGTAGAGCCGAGGACTGGAAAGATGTAAGGAGTAGAACAAGAATTGCCAGGAGCAATACAAATATTGCTATGATGAGGTAGAATCTTGCATCACGTCGTCTTCGCGGTGGGGAAGTGGTCTGTGAAGATGTCTCTACGCTTTCTTTCTCCTGCTCCTCCCCATCAAACGTCCGAAGCGGGGTGTACTCGACTGCCATCGTTATGCTTTAGTGTTGAGGGGCCGCTGGTCGATGCCGCTCGATCGTTCTTGTGTCACGTCTGGCATGTCAAGAACAGCGAGCACAACTGAGTTCTGGGAGTCAATGTCCGAAAGTAGAGCTGCAGCAGAAAGCCATCTTGATCATCACGTTATCTGCGGCTGAAGAATAGGAAGGATTCAATATTGTGAAAAGGGGCGTTCTGGCAAAGCAGATGGCGCTCTCGACGCTCCCCATACCAAGTAAGATCATCATTGCTACATGGTGAAGGGTTGTAGAGCCGTTCTGAGCTCTTCGATCTGATGATCCCATATTGGAGGAGACACAAGCTCATTGTGAATCTTCGCGTTCGCACGCGTCGAGTGTGAAGACCTTCAAAAGTGGCGTTCCCAGAAGCTCGGTCGAGGAAATCGCGACGCGGATGGCAAGGGTCCATTTAGTCGGACTCGTTCCGGCGCTAACAAGCGTCCCGGCTCGGCTGACCTTCCTCAAAAAGAACTGACAGCTGAACACCTCACAAGACGAGAACATTCACTGCAATCCTCACTTGCCTGATCAGAGGCGCCCTCTGTCTGCTAGGAGGTACGATGTCGCGCAAAGCGCTACAGCCCGCTTTTCGCGCCTTGGCCAGGCCTGCACCACGCGAAATGCCTGAAGCTCGGATTGCGTGATACAGAGTGGTGATGTCGACTTCCATACTCCACAACGCGCATTAGGAGTCTGAGCCAACGCGAGTCAGGACTGAACTGCAGCGAAACCGTACTGTCTCGCGTGCAAAGCTGCATCTAGCAAGATTCTCATTCGTCTAGCAACGAGCATGGTCGGAAAGTAACCGACACATGCGTGTGGGGCAGAATTGTGTTCTGAAATGCTGCGAAACCTCCATAGAGAGAGTGTCAACCGCCCTTCGATCTTGGCCTCTGGCCAGGTCTTGATGCAATTAACCCAGAGCGAGAGACAGAGATACTGAAAAATGGGAGTAGGAAATTGGCTGACCGCGATCAGCATCGGTGCGCAGCTGGCGCAGGCATCACAAATCCAGCAGGTACCGATCTTAAAGCATGGCCACAGTGAGGACTTGTCCCAGGCACGGAAGGATACCAGGCCCAACATCATCTTCATCATCACTGATGATCAGGACCTTCTTCTCGACAGCATGTCATATATGCCCAAGACGAACAAGCACATCAAAAACCAGGGAGCCGTATACACCAACCACTTTGTTACCACAGCGGTGTGCTGTCCTTCTCGTGTGGCTCTGTGGACGGGACGACAGCCTCACAACACCAATGTGACGGACGTGAATCCTCCGTACGGAGGTTATCCAAAGTTCATTTCGCAAGGTTTCAACGACAACTTCCTTCCCGTGTGGCTGCAAGAAGGCGGGTACGACACCTACTACACAGGAAAGCTGTTCAATGCCCATGGCGCAGAAAACTACAACAAACCTTTCGTGAAAGGTTTCACTGGATCAGACATCTCCATGGATCCGAACACATATCAATACCTTCAACCAGTCTTCCAGCGAAACAGAGATTCGCCAGTGGACTACACTGGTAGGCACGTTCTCGACGTGCTACAGGAAAAGGCATACGGGTTCCTGGAAGATGGTCTTGCTGGCGATGTGCCGTTCTTCTTGGGTGTTGCTCCAGTCGCGCCCCATAGCAACATTGATATCTTGAGACACGGCGTGATCAATGAGACTTCGGCCTTCCGATTCACGGCACCAATCCCTCTGGAACGACATCAGCATCTGTTCGAAGATGTAAAGGTGCCGCGTTCAGAGAGCTTCAATCCAGAAACGGTAGGCCAGATTACAGACTACATCTATGATCGCGTGCTTAACTAATTGACTTCGACAGCCGAGCGGTGCCAGCTGGATCAAGCAGTTGCCAGAACAAAACCAGACCAACATTGAATACAACGATCATTTCTATCGGCAGAGATTACGAGCTCTCCAGGGAGTGGACGAGCTGGTCGAAGGGATTGTAGAACGGTTGGAGAAGGCTGATGCGCTGGAGAACACTTACATCTTTTATACTTCCGATCATGGATTCCACATTGGCCAGCATCGCTTGCAGCCTGGGAAATGTACCGGGTACGATGAAGACATTCGAGTTCCATTTCTGCTTCGCGGTCCAGGTATCCCAAAGGGCAGCGAGGTGTCTTCAGTGACGACTCACATCGACCTTGCCCCGACGCTCATGAAAATTGCTGGCCTAAGCCATCGCGACGATTTCGATGGCATAGCCATTCCGTTGAATGAGAATGAGTTTGAGGTCGCCGAGGATAGTCGCCATGAACATGTCACGGTCGAGTACTGGGGCATGGCGGCTGGGGAAGGCAAATATGGCGCTGCGCTGGATGGCTCGCCAGGCATAATCAGGAACAACACATACAAAGCGCTCCGGATTGTCAGCAAGGAGTACAGCCTGTACTACTCAGTCTGGTGCACGAACGAGCATGAACTGTATGACTTGCGGAAGGATCCTCACGAGCTGCACAACCTGTATGCAGCAGCCTCGAGCGCTGGGCCTGAACAGCAACTTCTGGGCGTTCCGATCTCGAAACTCATCGCGCGACTTGATGCGTTGACAATGGTACTGAAGTCGTGCAAGGGATCTGTGTGTGTCAAGCCTTGGAACGAGCTGCACCCGGAAGGCGACGTTCGCACGCTCAAAGAAGCGCTGGCTCCTAAATTTGACCACTTTTATACAGCTCAAGCTAAAGTGGAGTACAACTGGTGCGCGGATGGATACATCCTCGAGGCGGAAGGTCCTCAAGATGTTTATGCGTATCGTGCGGGTGTTGATTGGTCGCATTGGACTTAGAAGTGCCTTCGAGTCTCCGAACCACGACCTCGGACATATGTGGTACATGCAATGCTAGGACTATCTAGCTATCAAGGAACGCACAATCTTTCATCGGTCTTTGCATGATATTCCTCCATAAAATACACGTTTCTGCTTTCTACACGGCTTTAGCGATCCTCTTCCACGTGCTCGTGTCCCTCAGATCCACTTTCGTGTGGGGCGGTTACCCGGCCGTCCATGTCGCCATACGCTAACATATTGCGTGCAACAGAATAGACCCACGAGGCATCGTTACTGGACAAACAATCGACCTGTATCTCCCGAATACAACTTGCGGCTGCAGACATGCCGTTGAATGCTCAGGTCCATCGGGTCGGACGGCACTGCTGGAGACAGAAAGCTGCACTGCTGCGGTGGAGCAAAAAGTTTCTGCAAGCGAGTCTAGCGAGACGAAGGGCCGGTCGACATTGTGCGATCGTGTCAACTGTGCCCGCTGCAGGATGGGAATCTGTATATATTGATGCTGCAGCGCGCAGATCCGCGCGCAGATCTGCTATTCTCTTGTACCAGAGGAGTGGTCCTGCTCCTGAGCCACGATTGGGATCATTGAATCCCTCCACACATCTGCCGAGATGTCTGCAGCTCCAGAATTTGGAGCCATTGTTGAGAAGAGTGTCACGCTGGGGGAAAAAGAGGTTGATGCTCAGTCCAATGGGTCTGAGTTGGTCAAAGACTGGACGGATGAGGAAGAGGCCAAAGCGCGGCACAAGTGAGTTCGTTCATACGACGCTTACATCCTTATACTGACAAAAATCTTAGGGTTGACATCTTTCTGATACCTGTCCTCGCCCTGGCCTTCTTCGTATTGCAGATGGACCGCGGCAACATCGCTACAGCGCTCACCTCCACCATCACTACCGACCTGGGGGTGAACACGAACGCTATCAATGTCGGTACACAATTGTTCTCCGCCGGTATCGTGATCCTCGAGATCCCATCAAACATTCTCCTGCAGAAGGTCGGTCCCCGTCGCTGGCTGTCTGTCCAAATTCTCGCTTGGGGTCTTGTCGCAACCTTCCAGGCCTTCATCTCCAACTACGCGTCATATCTAGCAACACGTCTTCTCCTCGGTCTGTGCGAAGCTGGCTTCATTCCAGGTGCCTTGTACTATCTCTCCACCTGGTACACACGCAAAGAGACCAGTCTCCGCGTATCCTTCTTCTTCCTCGGTAACATCTTCGCTGGCGGTCTGACAAGTCTGATCGGTGCCGGTATCCTGACCATCAAGACGTGGGCAGGCTGGCGCTGGGTCTTCCTCATCGAAGGCATAATCACCCTCGTCGTCGCCGTCATCTTCAATCTCTTCATCCCGCCCAAGGTCGGCGACGGGCGGCCCCTCGCCGCCTTCGGCATGTGGAGCTACTTCACCGAGCGCGAAAGCCACATCATCCGCACGCGCGTCCTCCTCGACGACCCCAAGAAATCTGAAGGCGAGATCAGCATCAAGCTTAGCGACCTGATGGATACATGGCGCCAAAAGCGCATCTGGCTGCACTGTCTTGTGACGCTGACGATCATGGCTGCGTATGGTGGTCTGACTACGTACACGCCGAGCATCATCAAGAGCCTGGGATTCGACATGGTGAAAGCGAATGCGATGGCTTCGGTGCCGACGTTCATCTCTATGTTCGTGCTGTTAGGGTTTGCGTGGCTCAGTGATAGGACGGGTCATCGTGGGCCTTGGATCTTGTTGATCATCACGTGGAATCTGATTACCTGGTCATGTTTGAGCACACTCCCACTGACAGCATCGAAATGGCGTAAGTGTTCCCCATCCCTTTCCTCTACAAAGCAGCTGCTGACTCCTTACAGATCGCTACGCCGTCATCGTCCTCTCAAATCTCTCCGCGGCCAACACGCACGTCCTCAACGTCTCCTGGCTCTCCGTCAACTGCACGACACCGCAGATGCGCTCAATCTCCATGGCTATGATCGTCATGTCCGCGAACCTAGCCCAGATCGCTGGCGCGCAGATCTTCCGCACAGAAGACGCGCCAAGGTATCGGCGAGCATTCCTCGCGGTTTCCGTGCTCGCCGCGGCGTCGTGGGTGCTGTGTTCAGCGCAGTGTGCGCAGTATGTTCTCAACAGGCGGAGGAAGAATGGTGGGAAGGGGTTCTAGATGTCACTCATACGTAGGCGCGGACATAGCATGGGACGTGAGAGGAAAGCTCGCGCGCCATGGCTCTGAACGCGAAGGATGTGCAGAACGCTGTTCCGTACATTGTCAATCATCCTCGTCCGCTATCCCTGCTCCATTCGCCGGCGCCCTCGCCTCCTGCTTCTCATACAACCCCGCCAAAAATTCATCCGTACTCGCCTCCTCAATCGACTTATCCTCCCTAACCTTCAAGAACCGCGGGAACCTCAGACTCAACCCTCTCTCCTCGCTCACCAGCCCGATCGCAGCCGTGTACGTCGGACTCAACGTCACATCCGCAAACACCATCTCCCACACCTCCTGCGGCTCAAACCAGACATCCGGATTCCCCGCGTACTCCACATAGCTGGGCCTCGCAATCACGTTCTTCGGCGGCTCGGCATCCGGATCGTACTTTGCGCGGTTTGCCTTGTAGAAGTCGTCTGTGAAGCCGGAAATACATTTCGTGACTGCGACGAGGGCGCCGGTGTCTGGGTTGCGGACGGCGAGGAGGATCGGGGACCACCATTTGGACTTGCGGCCTTGGCCGTGCCAGCCGGCGACGGGGATGAGATCGAGGGTGTCGGTGGAGGTGTTGTAGTCTTTTTTGACTTTGAGCCAGGATTCGAGGCGTTTGTCTGGTTCGTAGGTGGAGAGGAGGGCTTTTCGACGGCCAGTATTCGATTTCTCTTTCTCTGTGGTGGATGCTTCCGGAGCGTCATCTGTCTGAGCTGCCTTTGCTTTGGCGCCCTTCCTGGCTTTCTTTGGAGTCGTTGGCTTCGGCTTTTCGGATTCTTCTGTTGCCATGGGGTCGGGCTGAGGATCATTGTCCAGAACTTTCACCATGATGCCCTCGCACTTGATGTCCGTCGCCTGCTTGAAGAAGTCCAACACCATCTCGGAGTCCGCGGAAGTCGCATCCAAGCTTTTCACCCAGGTAAATCGATGTGGAATCTCCACGAACAGGCTTCGCAATAGATTTCTCCGTTCCCTAAATGAGCGATCCAACAATTCCTCGCCGTTCAAGTACATCAGATCAAAGGCGAACAAGCACACGTCGACCTTGACCTCATGGATCACGACGTCTTTCTTTGCGCGATTTGTGAGCACTTGGAACGGCTTGAGATCGCCCGTCTCCTTGTCCACGGCCACGACTTCACCCTCGAGAATGAAGCTGCTCACGCCTTCGCCACGAATCTGAGGCACAAGTGCCACCAGATCTGGGTACTTCTCTGTCATGACTTCGAGGTGCCGAGAGAAGATCGTGACTTTGCCCTTGTCGTCGCAATGCACCTGCGCTCGTTGACCATCATACTTGAACTCGCAACTGAAATCTCGACCTTGCAGCTTGGTGAGCATATCGCTCAGATCGCGGGTGATACTGCCCAGCATGGGTCGTAAAGGAATGTGCAATGCCAGACCACACCTCAGAAGCAGCTCATCGCAGACGCCGATCTCCAGCATCGCGTTCACCAGGTCATTGTAATTTGGCCTTCGAGCGAAGGAAGCCTTCACAGTCTCTTCGGCCCTCTTCCAGACCTCAGTCAATTCCTCCTTCTTCAGCTTCGAGAGTTCGGCTTGTGATCTCGTTTCGTACGTCGCGCCAGGCGGTGTGGAAAGCAGAAACGCACGCGATAAAGCAATGAGCATCGTCGTTTTGACAGCGCCAATTCGCAAGTGTTGCACCAGCGTTCGCACCACATATCGGCTCTCTTCGGCGCCTCGTGCGTCTTGTATAAGTCGGTCCACGATCCTCTGCTTCACCTCTTGACTACCTGTGCCTTTGCTGTTCGCGATCTTGACCAGTGAATCGTAGAAGGATTTGACGGTCAATGGCTTCGGCTTGCGCAGTGTGAATGACTGCCTTTTCTTCGCTTCGAAAGCAACATCTCCGGCGTCACCGTGCTTGTCATAGATTGCTTTGAGCCCTGCACTGTTCAACCCGCAGACCTTCTTCAATGCCTTTGAGATTGCTGAGCCTCCAAGCCCGAGCTCGAGGTCAATGTATGGCGGCGAGATCGAGTTGACCGTCAGCCACACCGCAGGCAGGAGAGACTGCGAGTCACCTTCGATCAGTGTCCTAAGCATGTTCACCAGCGTGTCCACAATCTTGATGCGACTTGTGGTCGCGTTGACCAGAACGAAGCAGCACGTAAGTAGCGCATAGGTCGCAAGCCCTCCATCCGAAGCCCAGTGCTTCTGCAGATCTGGTATATACTTCTGCGGATCGAAGGTGAGAGGGCTTTCGTCGAAGGGAATGTTTGAGGTGATGGCATCTTCGTCGGCGGCAGTAGACTGGAGAGATAATGTATTCGAGGTCTTTGGAGGAGCTGGCGAAGCTATCTGTTTTGTATCTTCCAATTTCCCCTCTCCGGCAGTGGGATCTGCTCCTTCATTCGCAATCTCAGTGCTTTGTGCGTCAACCACGTCGTGCTCGCCTTTGGCCTCTTCATTATTTCCGTTCGTCTGGACGCGCTGCTCCTGCTCTTCCTTATCAAATTGCTCCTGCAGTCTCCGAGCATACTCCTCGTCGCTCACGGCATCGCCAATGCCATGTTGCGCAGGGCCTTCGCTGCTCTCGACATCCGCAGGCTTGGTTTGCGGCACAGGTTCCTTCGCCTCTTGCTGCTTCTTGAAGAAGTGCAGTAGGCCTTGCGTGGGCTTGCTATTGGGTCCTGCATCATTGAGCTTCCGCTTCTTCGCAGGACTGCTCATCGCTTCAAAGTCATGGTGGATGCCTCTTCCTCCGCGACGGGGGGCTGGGGAAATCTAGGCTGTAGACGTCACGAAGTGCACGGACCATGTCGCGAAAACGCCTGATCCCGTGCCAGCCTCATGAAAGTCCAACACCACGATTGAGCACAATTTGCAGCGAGAACCATGGCCGCAGCGAACCTAGTGCAAGAGATCGGCGCTCATCTCGCCAACAAAGGTCTCCCACCCACAGCAGCATGGCTTAATAGCTTCATGTCTTCTCAGCGGTCGAATGTACCCCTACCGGCACTCAAGCAGTCCGCCTGGTTCAAGATCTCCCAAACAGACATTACTCAGTCTGTCCAGAGGATCCCATCATCAGTGCTTCCCCTGGATATCACCAATGGCGCGATCCGAGAGCGAAGAATTGGAGGCTCGATACCCGTTCAGATCCTTGACATCGAAGACATTGGTCGTAGCCGCTGGAGTCAGGCGGAGGCGTTAGAAGCGGAGGAGCGAGGCGAGAAGACCAAAGGACGCGAGATCATACGCGTTGTTCCGGGTGAAGACGATGATAGCTCGACAGCAGCACAGCAACAGACCAGCAGTGCGGGACCTCACAAGCTCATTGTGCAGGACACGCAGGGCACAAATGCTTATGCAATGGAGCTGCTGAGTATACAAGGGCTAGATCTGAACATCAACATCGGCGCAAAACTGCTACTCAAGGATGTCACAGTCGCAAGAGGCGTGATCTTGCTCGAGCCGAAGAACGTGACTATTCTTGGAGGCAAGATTGAGGAGCTGCACAAGAAATGGAAGGAGGGCCGAAAAGAAGCTCTGAGAGCCGCTGCACGCGGGGATACATGATCTGCCGGATCCTCACAAGCATTATTGACATGCTTATTCCAATTCTTGATCTTCCTGTCGCAAGGCTTCGAGCAAAGTTGAGATGCAAGGCCCGGTCGGGACGACACGCTCATTGGCCGCAAACCCCGGTCGCTTCGGCTCGTTCCCGCCGCACGCTGAACATTGGAAAACCACGTTTAGAAGCGACAACCTTCACAAAATCCACATCGATGACGATTATTGCACGTCCAGGCCAATCAGAAAATTGCATCGCAATACCTCCGACCTCGTATTACTTGCAGCGAGGCTTGTGCGAGGGGTTGTGGCCAATCAGACCGCGGAAAAGTGGTGGCTGGGCAAGGCTGGGGCTAAACAGGGTGGGTTTTCAGCCTTCTGTCCCAACCGCGATACTTCTGGCGATGGGTATATATATTGCTGGAATGTCGATGGAAAGTTTGTTCATCATCAACAACTCTAAACACCAGAGCACGAACAGACCCACAACTTCTGCAATCGAATCAAGCTCAAGCACCACCAAATACCAAGCTTGACCACCATCTCGGCTACAGAAGGTAGCCGATAGTCCACCACACATCTTTGAACCATTTATACAACCTCTCACAACACAACGCATTCAAGATGATGCTCCCATCATCCCTCCTCACCAGCATCTTCATCCTTGCCACTTCCGCCACCGCAGCCCCAGCAGCCGACGATGGCCAATGGCGCCCAGACTCCTACGGCGGCGCCGCCGTAGTCCAAAGCACCGCTCTTGCAGCCGCCTCACCCACAGTCCAAACCAAGCCCCTCGACACCACAGGCCCAACACCATCCCTAGTCATGGCCTCCAGCAAGAACGTCGCCGCATCAGGCACTCTCGCCCAGCCCGCCACCCTCACAGCCGCATCCTGGGAGTCCGAGGTCACATGGCCAGCCGGCTGCGAAGAGTGGGCTAACCCGTGCCCACCTGGCGCGAAGATCTCTGGTGGCGGTGTCGCTGGCTACACGAATGGGTTCACGAGCTACCTCACTGAGACGGACAGCAATGGTGTGATCACGGGCATGCCTACAAAGGCGACCATCGCGGCGGGTGTCACTGAGGCTGCTTCGACGCTGTTGGCGAGTGCAAGAGCGGCGAGCAATAGCACTTTCTCTTCCAGGGGACCAAGCAGCACGCGTTCGGGCTTCAGCTCGGGGCAAACGGAACCGGCGCAGCAGAGTACAAATGGCGCTGGTGCTTTGGATTTCGCGACCTCTAGCTTGGTCGTTGTGGCTGCGGCGATGGCTATGCTTTTGTAAGAGCTTGGATTTGACAAGTCTTTGGGATGGGACTGGAGTTTTGGCATAGGACATTTTATGATACACGAAATGCATAGGAAATGGCGCAGGAGGATCAATGATGAATTTAGCAACCAAGAGGTTTGCCGGCACAAATAGAATGCCATATCATGTAGTATAGCACAACAAGAGAGCTGAGCAAGAGCGAAGCCTGAAATCAACAAACATCTGAACCATTTTAGTGCTCAATATCATCGACAGATCTTCCCTTGTCTGGTCTCGCATGGTCCGTGCGTCTCGGGGCACATTCAACTCGTCCCACATGGATCTCGACTCTTCTACAATCTTCACTCACCATCATGACATCACTCTCCGATCTACCCCAAGAGCTCGTCGACAACATTATCTCCTTCGTATCTCGAAGAGACTGCAAAAGCCTGCGATTGACGTCGAAAGCGTTGGCGGACGCCGCAATCCCTGATCTGGTCCGCGAACTGCATCTCGCACCGCATCCCCACAGCTTCGACAACTTCGAACGACTGGCAAGCCAGCCAAAGTTCTCGCGACATGTAGAAGGCGTCAAGTTCTTCCCGATACTGCTGCCCAGGTTTGATGGGTATGCGGGCTGGCTGGAGTGTTTCGACCGTGTTGCCATTGAGAAGGCGTGGGGCGAACCGATTAACCTGCCTACCTCGGGCAGGCTCTATCGCATGTACCATGAGTATCAGCAGGCGGTTCAGAGCCAGTCAGAATGCATGGCGGAGTTCTTTGGTCGACTCAGGCGCCTGCTTCTCAAGCTATCACGACTGTGCAGTCTGGATGTGCCAATGTGGTATCATACTTGGCGGGAGACGCCTACCGCCGAGCACTATGGCGGATCGGTATGCGACTTCGACAAGTTCTGGTGGCTGTTGAAGCCGAAGCAGCTTGCCACGACCGCAGAGTTCTGCACTGAGTCTTGGTTGACGTCGGCTTGGAATGGCGTCCCGAGCATGTACCGCAGCTCCATCTTGGAGGCTCGAACATTGGGCATGCAATTACTGCTCTCACTTCAGAAGCCCGGCCCAATAATAGACGAGTTTCTGAATGTCACTTCTATGAGCTTGGCCATCAGCCTGGACGCGTATCATCAGGATCACGGTCTTTTTGTTGAGGAGCAGCCTCGGGAAGGTGCGAGTGATGAGTCGCATTACAACCGGACGGCAGCAGCCATTCAAAGGTGTCTGGAAACAACGAAACTGCCAATGCTCAAATCCATGTGCCTACATTTGCAAGACGGCTCTGATCCTGAGTTGACGTTCAACGTCATGGACGGACTTCGACAACTTCTCTCCACCGCGACCGCATTGTCTGTGTTACACTTACGAATCGACCCAGACTCTGAATATGGCGATTACGATATCCTCAAAGATTTCGCGGACGTCCATATTCCGAGACTGGAATCGCTCTCTTTATCTAGCTCCTTTGCGCTGAACACCTGTCAAGCGAGCATGGAAAGGCTTTTGCGCCTGCACAAGGAAACCTTGACGCGATTGAGTCTGCACAGGGTATCAATTGGCAAGCATCGGGGCAGCTGGGAGGCTTTGCTACAAGGACTTCCGAAGATACTGTCACTGAAACAATTGCACCTCTGCGAAGTCACAGAGCGTGAAGAGAATGAGTTTGGACATATGACATTTTTCCTAAATGAGAATGAGGGCGGCTCAGGCGGCCAGGCAATCTGCGAGTATGTTACGAATGGTGCACCTTGGCCTGGATGGACGTCAGAAGTCTATCGATGAAAGGAAACACAGACACCGTTGGCCCTCCCTGGCCATTCCTCAGGCTCCCGCGGGCAACCTACGACCTCGTCCTTGAGGTGTGAGTCCATTTCTGAGCCAAAGTTCTTGACAATGAGGACCCCGTGAAAACCTCATTCAGACCTCCTAGCATCTTTAGTCACACGGATCGCAGGTACGCACAAGAGTGCAGCGCCGAGGCAAATGCTTGTGCCGCTGAAGATCTTGCCGCCTTGGTAATCGTTCTCCTCGGTGTCAATCAGTAGGCCAGCAATCGGCGACCCGATCAACGACGCGAACGCTGCAAAGAACCACACCATACCCGTCCTTGCGCCGACCACGGAACTCATGGGCGACAACTTGGGCACGAGTGCGTTTGGAAGAGAAACTGCGATGCCTGCCATGAAGCCAACGAGAACGCCCCATGCTGTGATGCCAGGAACGTTGTGGATGCCTAGCCACGCGAGGACCAGCACTCCCAAGCTCAGAACCCCGCCGACTAGAACCCATGCAGGACCGAAGATTTGGGCGAGAAATGCGGGTAGGATGCGCCCTGCCAGACCACCTGCGTTCATGATCGCCAACAAATTTGCGGCGAATGTGGCGCTTGTGTTGAGCGAGAACTGCGCATACGGTGGCAATGAGAATGGCGGGATCCAATAGCCGAGCTCGACGAAGAACAAGCCTAGACAGAGCAGTATGAAAGCAGGTTCTGTCAAAGCACGCGCATCGAAGAATGTCTGCCGTCGGGTAGGCAAGCTGGTCGTCTCCTGTTTGAGCAAGATATAGGCAATGGTAGATGTTACCAGGAACATGAATCCAAGAATTCTATTCACCCATCCAAATCCCACCAGCGGCATGAGTTGGCGAAACATGATTGGGAAAAGTGTGCTTGAGATAGCTGATCCGCTTGCCGACAGGCCAGTGGCAAGTGGTCGCTTGGTGGTGAAGGTCGTGTTGACGACTGATACCGCGGGCACGTACGTCAGTCCATTGCCTGTCAATCATAAGCATATATGTCCTCGCTTAGGTTAATAGACACTCGCCTATCCCGATACAGAATCCCTGGGCGAGCAAGAGCTGGTAAAACTCGGTTGATATGCTAACCATGAAGAGACCAAACACAACAAGGCAGAAGCCGACTGCCAGCAGAACCTGGCTGTATCCGCGATCATATAACGGGCCTGCGAGAATTCCCGTCAAGCCAAGCAGGAATACCTGGGTGGTGCCAATCCATGAGATCGTTGAGGGTGAGTGGTGAGACAGCAATTCGCTCTCATAGTATGCCTGATATACGCCGAAGCTAGATGCCAGACCCCACGTATTCCAGAAGACAAAAAAGCAACCCAAAACCTTCAGCCATGCGCCCAAGCTATTTTCTGCAGGACGTGCAGTATGCACTCCAGATGCCGGAGGTTGCACGAATGACCGTTGGCTACCAAGATCAAATTGCTCAAGCTCGTGAGAGGCGACATTATGACTGGTCGCCATTATGATTTTGATAATCGAATGACAATTTAGAGATCTAGCTATCGATCCAGTCTATTCTTTCTTAGATTGCCCCGACTTCCTGAGAGCATGATGATGCCATAATTTAGTGGCTCGAATTCGGAAGCCTTATCGGACCTCGGAAGCTGAGCTCCGAACCAAAGCCTTCAACCTGACAAAGTGTAGCAACTTCCATCCCTCTCAACAACGATAATCACCACGCTCAAAGCGTGGTTAGACTGATGTCCGACAGCCCAACCTCAGCCGACTCGCCTGCATTTGGCGTGCAGGTCAATCTGATGAAGAAGAATGACGCGTCCACGTTGAACGCGCCTGACAACGCGTCTTGGTACCTGGTCGGCGAGAAGCTGTCAAGGCTCGTGGTCCTGAACGTCTGCGCTCCAGCACCATAATCGAGAGTGCATTCTGTCTCTGGTGGGATGTCGACGCGAACATCGATGCTTAGAGAATACTGAGTCCGGGCTTTGATGCCACTGACTTGCTGGTATAGATACGCTTTCGTGGCACTGGTGCCAGAGTCGTCTAGTCGAATATTGCTATAAAAGGTCAGCGAACATCAATTTCCTTCTCGAATCACGGAGACTTACGCGACATTGTCGTTGAACGTGATTGATGATTGTCCTTCCTCGGGCAACAACACCCATGGCGTCGCAGCACCATCAGGCCCAATTTCGAACAACCCATTCCGAATGAGAGCACTAGGCTGTGCAGTCGGCACTGACGAGATCGGAGAGGCTGATGGAACCACTCTACTTGAGGTCGAGGTCGATGAAGACAGTGATGACGGGCTGCTGCTAAGAGGTAGCATTGTCGCCACGGAAGTCCATTGGAAGCCACTTGAAGTCCGAGTCGACGTCGAAAAGATCGACCACACGCTGCTTCGTGGAACAAGGCTTGATGAAGTCGTTGTCGAGACCCAGTCCGAGGACGTTGGCCACCTCCAGGAGGAGCTTGAAGGAACAAGCACGGATGAACTGCTCCGCTCTGAAGGACTTGACGAGGACACTGCCAGGCGAATATTTGATGTGGCTGATGTGGATGAGCTAGAAGTCGAAGCACTGGTACTGCTGGGCCTCCGAATGGACGAGACGAGCGACAGCTTCCTTGCATTCCAGACTTCCGGAATATAGTACGGAGGCTCGTTCATCGCGGTCATTAGCATGCAATTGGTCGACGCGCTGTCCCAGATGGAGCCCACACCATTTGCCCAGTAGTATTTGTCTGATATGCTGAGGCAGTCTGGGAACGACATTGGACCCATTCCCCCACCTCCTCCGACATAAGTTATGCCGCACTCCACGAGGTAGAGCCCTCCATAGCTACTATTGTAGATTTTCTGGTGTGCTTCAGGACAGGTAATGTTCTGTGGATACTGATAGTCTGCTACAACAGGAGCCGCCGAAGAGGATGTTGCTGGTGCTGATATGGTGATGGATGCCGTGGAAGTTGATCGTGTTGATGTCGTTGATGTTGGCGACGTCGTGGACGAGGAGACTAATCCAGCTGAACTTGATAGAGGGCTTAGTATGGACCTGCGCGTGCTCGTGGGTCCAACAGAAGTGCATTGCCAGCTACTCGAACTGGTCTCGGCAGAAGCGATCACCCGAGCTGCCCAAACGTTCGAATCATACCAGCTCGACGGACTCTGGTCGCCGTAGATCCAGCAGTTGTTATCTTGCAAAGCTGGCTCATATCGGACGCCAATGCAGGACCAGTACGACATACCGGGCACCGAGGACGTGCATTTGTTTAGGCAGACGGCGAATGTTGATGCGTAGGACAGGAAGGCAGATCCAGTACGTGCAATGGAGCATTCGATCCGCAGCAAGAGACCAGAGCTCACGCGGTATAAAGCACCATCAGAGCTTGGGCAAGACACAGACTGGGGCCACGACAAAACCGCTGATGAACTCGATTGTGGCAACGCACTACTGCTGATTGATTGGATGGCGCTACTAGCGGTAGAGCTGGTCAAGACTGCGGTCCTTACCGTCGTGTAGATGGAAGAGCTATACTCAAGGGAGCTAAGGGATGCAGAGCCAGAAGGGATACTTGGGACGAATACTGTGATGGTCTCAGTAACGGTCGTGGTTCGCCAGCGCCAATCTTCGGATGAATGAGCATGCAACATACCTGAGGATCGCGATGAGAACATACCAATGGACGAGATTGGGATAGATGAACTGTACACCGCGCTAGGCGAGCTCAATATCGAGGAGCTAGGTACCAGAACTCCTAATCCGCTTGATGTCACCAAAAGCAAAGACAGCGTTGTGGAAGGACTCGAGTTCGAGAGACTAGATGTGCTTTATGATGATCCAGCCAATGAAGTCGTGGAAGGTCTAGGAGTAGCAGAGCTGTACGATGCGGTCGATGGCCAGGCTAAGGGTGGCGTAGGCGCGCAGCTGTAGGCACATGGGGTCGCCGTGAAATATCCCCGAGTCCCGGTGACATAAACAGAGTTCGTACATGTATTGGGCCAGTAGCAGCCAGCGGAAGTAATGTAGGTCGCTTGAGCGATTGTTGACCAGTACTGGCTGGACCACAGAGATGCAGTCGATGAACCAGAGGGATCATTCGGATTGAGCATGCGGCAAGATCCGTCATCGTTCAGTTGCGCTGCGCGACAGCCTCTCATTCCGCCTTGGTAGTTGAAGAATGTGTCATTTGCGCAGCGGTCAATGCAGGATGCAAGATCGGGTGCTGATCAATTTAGCAACCGCAGCGAGGTGACTTTGGAGGAGTACTCACTGAACACAACGAGGCCAGGGCCAATTGGGTTGAGGGTTGGCCACCACTGAGCATTGCATCGCATCTGGAAGACACGATTGGATCCACTGATGTAGTAGTATCCTTCCATGCCAGATCCGCAAGGTCCAGCCCAGCCACTCTGCCTCTTCTCAAGGCCCACATCCAACAGCCCCTAATGTTCACGCTCAGTCAACCACGGCAGTGCACCGAACTCTTTCTCAACTTGGGCGACGACGGCAGGATCGATAGATAGGTCTTCATGTCGGCGCTGCACCTCCGGAAGAGCTGAGACACCGGCGAGGCTGAGGAGCAAGGGTATCAAAGGATGCATGATGCGACTGTGGACTGTCAATCGATCGAAGTACAGTTTGAACATCGAGTAAGACATGTTCCCATACATCAAATTATATGCCCATGCCTCGCGACCTCCTGCGCGAGCATGCGCGTACAGGAATGTCATTCCTGATTGAGGTCGAGGAGGCTGGTCGTGCCCTCAGGATTGCGAGAGGCGAGATCACGATCTGAGAATTGGAAAAAATGAGACTAAGATTTTGCAACCTCATTTTCGATTCATCTCCTGTATCTAATGGCGTCGGCATGGCCTAGTAGTAGCTAGAAGCCGATCCACAACGCTGTCTACAATCAAACGGTACCTCCGAATGCAACAATACCACGGTTGATAATAGCAATAACCTGGAGAGCCAAAGTATTTGCAAGACCAGCAGTAGCAGATGGGACATGAGTGACGGCAGCACCAATGAAGGAATATCCAGCCTGCTTCGCAATGTTCAATTCCTCCACCACACGTGGGTTCTGTCCCGCGCTGTCGATGATTGGCTCCTTCGCGATCAAATCGTTCAATGCCTGATCAGCCTGAGCGACCATGTCATTGACAAGTGGGATGAGACCGAGTGCCTCGAAGACATTGAGTGGAGTGCTGGCATTAATGGCGGCAGAGCCGGTGAGGAGGGCGTTGTCGAATGCCTGAGCTTTCTCAGTGAACAAGGCGATGGCGGTTGGGATGTCGTCGGTCGGCTGGAGGGCATTAATCGCGACTTGGAAGTCGGTGAGGGCTGCATCGACATTGGCGAAAGCAGTCTGGAAAGTGGCCAAGTCGCGCTTGATGACGCGAGCGGAGACGGTGATGGCGGAGAGGCCGAAGGCGACGATCTTGGAGAAGTACATCTTGGATGCTGTGAAGCAACGGGAAAATTGAGCGACTTTCTGAGTGATTGTTTGAGAGTGAGGTCGTGATGCTGTTGATGTCGTTCTCAGCATCTGCTTCGCGACAGTCTTTATAGACGTCGACGGCCGGACATCTGAAGCACATGGCAACATGGTTCTTGCTACCTCCGAGGGAACAAGCGAGTCCAGTCGTATGGTGGTCCATTGGATTGAAGCTGAATACTTCATCGTGGACTGCCTGTTCCGGGCAAGTGCGCGACTTGACACTCGGTCGTGAGAAGTCTCGTAGATCATGAGGCCACAAAACGCAGACCGGCCAGCATCCTATTCGCTTCCATAACGGCAGTCCTTGTTGCGACCGGTCTTCGGCGACGGTGAGTGAATTATCGACGGTGGCTCTATGCGTGAACAAGACCATTTTTCAAGGACAGGAGCGGCGACATGCTCGAATCTAGTAACTCCATGGTGCAAGACTTTAGGGTTCACCACGCTGGAAATTACAACCTCGTATAACTAGTCAATGTGCCTGGCTAAATCATGAAGTAGGTAGACAGGCACAACAAGGTCCTCATTCGATGTGAGGCATTTGTCAAATTGTCGTGATCGTCGCCAAGATATTTTTATGCTTAATGCAGCCAAAACGCCTGATCGACCGGAAGGGTAGGCGAGATGATCCGGGGTAGATTGCCGAGTTGCTTCATGAGATCTGCTGGCATTATGGGGTGATACTCCATACTCGAAGGGTTGCGCGAAGTCTGTGAGCAGGATCTATGACAAGGTTGGCCAGGAACTCAAATGTTGTTACGTGAAAGTTGTTCCTGATGTGCTGCCAGCATCAACGAACGTGACCACAAGTATGATTTTCCCACAAGCAAGCTCTATTCTGATTCAGCTTGCTCGATCGGAATGTGAACCACGTTTCGGAACGCGAATTGTCGCTAGCCCTTTCCTTCAATGCCATATGTAGTGTTACTTACATCGCTCGCTGTTGGGTAGCAGAATTTGAATCAGCTTTGGAGATTTGAAGCCCAATTTTGAGTCGATAGCTGTACACGGCCACTGTAGACCTGATCCGCCATTCCATGCACCACATCCCACGAACCGAGGAAGATCGCGCGGCATTCCTGGCAGGTACATGCTACGTTCTAGACCTGAGACCAGGTTCGCATACAAGTTTTACAGCACCCTTCCCCAGACTCTCCGGAGTTCGACCATGCAAGGCCGGAGCACTGACCGGCCCGAGGACATCTCGGAGCTCGTGCGCAGATCGTGCTCGATGTGTGGAGTGTGTAGTTGTGTGAATACTACGTCGCCTGGCGGATGTAGCGGGAAACGCTCTTGTTGCAGAGCTCCAAAGTCTCTGTTCCAAGCTCTTCCTCTCCATGCAGAAGCGACCGCCTCAAACGGGAGATGAGAAATGAAACACGACAGAAAGAAACAAATATCCCAAACTCAATGCCAGTAGATATGACATATACACTGCATTATTAGCTAATACAATTCGGGTATCAAAACTCATTTTGCCGCACCACATTCTTGTAACTGGTTCAGCAGATCTGCCTCATTTGCGCTTCTTGTTGCTTGTGCGCGAAGGCGAACCCGCCATCTTCATTCTTGTCTTTCTTGGATCATTGTCGTTGTTCTTGCGCACGCGTCTGCGCCTGCCTTGTGTTTTCAGCGCGCCTGTGACCGTTCCAGCGCCGTGTTCCTTGACCCAATTCCGTTGCCCAAGCCCACCTGTAATGAATAAGAGAAATGGTTAGTCTTCAATAATCAAGCAGCAGCAACACTTTTCCTCTTCTTACGCCGCTCACTAGTGCCGTTCTGCTCGACCAGCGACGCAGCTTCCTCCTTCAGCGTCGCGCTTTCCTCGTCCTCCTCTCGTCCGCGCTTGCCTTTCTGCCTCACTTTTGTCGCATTCGCGCCACTCGCCGCTTCCTTCTCCTTTGCCTGCTTGGCGGCAGCGTGCTTCATCCTCGCTTTCTCGATGGCGGACAGGTGCTTGTCTGGTTTCTTGCCCTTGGCGTGGTCTGTTTCGTCGCCGGTGCCGTTCTCGCCCTCTTCGGGGAAAGGCAGGAAGGAGTCGTTGCCTGCCGAGGCGCGAGACTCGAGGACCCAGTCACGTCGACGGCGTTTGTACATGTCCATCTTCCAGTTGCGCCAGACGGCACGGCCGACGTGCGATTCGCGCATGGCAGCTTCGTTCTCGGCGAGCTCTTCGGCGATGCGCTCCCGTATGAATGCTAGGCCGTGGGTGCCCGTCCATATCGCATCGATGACGTGCGAGGCAGACGGATCGAGGGCCATCTCGCCGATGTGACCATAGTAGCATTGTATAATTTTCCTTCGTGCGATGACAGAGGCATTCGGTGTCGTAAGCGCAGCTTGCAATGCACGACTGGCATTCTGATCCTTTGCGATCTGGATCAACAGCGACGTGCCCAACCGTGGCAACGAGTCCAAGATCAGCGCTCCCAATGGACCAGGCGTGGCGACCATCGCCTGCGCCAGCAGCGATCCGTGTAACTTCTCGGAGGCGATTTGGGCTTTGGAAGCGTTGTCCTTATTCGACAAAGCATCGGCAGCGGGATTACTCAATTTGAGCAGTTGTGTTATATCGAACCCGCTTGGGCTACTGTAGGCCTTGGCTAAGGCATCTGCGATCGGCGAGTGATCGACATCCCGAATCGAACATCGCTCGATTAGGGTGCGAATCACCACCGTACGATTGCGCTCCACCAGAGTAGGCATTTGCGCGACGAGTGCCTGCGATGCATCGCTGAGGTCGTCTTTGCTCAGTCGCTGCAGCACGGTGCAGACAATGTAGCTGGCGACGTCGTTGCGTGCATACTGCGCCATGTGCTCCTTGAAGAACGTCTTGTAGATCGACTTGAAGAGTTTTCCCGGGCCGTACTTGATGATCGTTTCGAGCAGTCTCGACCCCAACGGGTCGTACACAGAGCTATTGATGAACTTGCCGCTTTCCGAGTCCTCGGTGATGGGATCATCGGGCAGCAATTTGTGTATTATCGAATTCTCGTCCTTGGCTTTTGACTTGCCGAATACGGTCAGCTCGAGCTGCAGGAGCAATTGCAGTGTTGGGTTGCCGGTCGGATGCATGGAGAGTGACTGCAGGAAGGTGGTGTCGAAGCCTGACACGCTCTGTGACACGAACTTGTCGAGCGCTGTCGTGAACGACTCTGGTACGACGCGCTTCTCCGAGGTGGTGTCCTGCTCAATGGCGTGAACGACGGATATGTGCTCCTTCTTCTTGCTGTGCAGAACTGACACCTTCTCGGTGCGTGCTAGCGGCTGGCCGGACAGCACAGCGAGTAGTACCCGCAGCGTGTGCGAGGCAAACTTGTCCGTCAATAGATAGCCCAGGTACGTGTCTAGCTCTTGCAGCGTGTGCAGGAACAGATCTTCCATTGTAACAATTATCTCGTTCGGGTCGTCCGAGTTTGGCAGCGGAGGCGACTTGATCTCAGCGGTGACGACGGGCGCGGCTTGGGTGAACAGCGCCTCGCAGCAATGGCTCGCAAATCTGTGCTGAACCAGATGTAGGAAGCTGTTGAATCTGTTAGAGCTCGTTTGAGGCGATTACAGAGCTGTACGTACTGTCCGGAGAATTTCTGGAAGAGAGCCTTGAGCTGTGCAGCATTCGACAGCTGGATCAGTCTCTCCATGAGCCGCGAACATGATTGTGAGTTGGCCATCTTGAGTTCCTTGCCCTCAGCTTCCTTGTAGACACTGTTCAAGAATTGCTCGCGGTCTTCGGGGCTGCTGAACTGGTTCAATTCCAGCATCTCGTCCGCGCTGCGGAAGTACTCCTGCTCCTGCTCGTCCAGCATGCCGTAGAATGGCATGTCCCCAGGATGGGGATATGCGCCCGCAATGGCATGCGGATCTTCCTCCTCATGTTGAGCCGAGTCTATAGCAACAGCTTCTTCTACTTGGGGCTCATCGTTGGAATGCCGGCGCCGCTTGTTAGAATTTTCTTCAGCGGCAGCGGCAGAATCGAGCTTCCGCTTTTTGTCCTTGGAGCGGCGCCCGCGAATCTTCTTTTCCTTGGGCATCTTGTTACGAGTGTACGAAGGAAGAACTGAACGAGAGTGTAAAGAGTGGCTTCGTCATCGAGCGACGCGAGGGTGGTTACGGTGGGCTAAGAATACTTTTATGCGAGCAGGATTCGGTCATAGTCGAGTGGAAACTTTATTAGCTTGGCGCCTCGATGCGCACGTGGAGTGGCTCTAGTGCATAGATCGATCGCGCCGATCTTGACCGTTTTCCGACACGCTAGGAGCACGTCCGACGCCATTTGCCACTGTCATTGGGCATCTCTCGACGCCCAAAGGTCTGTGCTCCCTCAAGTCGAGGAGCTGAGCTCTAAGCGAACGTGTTCCTCCATGCCAGATCAGGCCATGTTGGCAAACTACCTGACAAGCACCACCAGAACAGGACACGGCAGCGCATGAACACACGGCATCTTCCACCTGTGCCGCACGCATCTCGCGCGCATCTAGCGCGCATCTAGCCACGCATCTAGTGGCCTAGTCTCTGCTGCATCCCCCTCCTGCCTCCACCACACTTCCGCTGCCTAGTTTCCTATATCTGCCGCTCGCAGCCAGTCTCGTCCGCGACTGGGCTTCCACGCGCGATCCAACCTTGCCACCACGCGACGCTTCCGAGCCATGGCTGCAGATTCCGCCATCCGGATCGAGGAAAGGGACTCTCGCGTGGCCGAATGGCTTGATGACAAGCTGCAGACATTGGCTGATCTCGAGAGTCTCGATGCTTTGTTGCAGGACGTACGCAGCCAGCAAGTACTGCTCCGAAAACAAGTAAGCCGATGACATACCCACAAGCGAACTAGCATACACCACACAGCAGCTAGCTTAGTGCAAGCACTGCAATACCACTGATGATGAAGCGTGAATTTGCGTTGCTGATGCGTCACGATGTGAACAGCTTCACGATGCGTCCCACGACTTGCACGATGCGAAGAAAGCGTCTCAGGAGCACCAGGCGTCCATTCGCGTCCAGGCCAAGCGCTTCGGCGAAAGCCAGCGCGATATCGACCGGCGAGTAACGAAATTAACTCATTCAGAGACCAGCGACGACGCCGTTGCGAAATTCGAAGCGAGCATGTCCAAGCTTAGGAGGCTCGATATCGCGGATGGCTACGTCCGCCAGCTGCAAGACGTTGACAAATTAAGGTAATGAGCATTCCTTTCTTTTATGATTCGGTCCTTTACCCACATCACCCCCCTGTGATACATCATACAGATAATGTTTTTGCTTGTCACTCCCACTCATGCCTGTCTGGCATGTTGTTGTGGTGGACACGGAAGCACATTGGACACAATTCTCCTGCACAGATCGAGTCTAGATCCCATCTCGCTATTGTGCATCTCAGCCGCCCCAAATAGTGCGTCACGCAGCATATTCGGCCGCATGGCACCTGCAGCACGGCAACAGCCTGATGCATTGGATCTAGCATTTCGTTAACGTGGCAGCCACAGCAATCTTTGTGCATCGAGTCTCGGCAAAAATGACTCTGCCGCCCTAGATGCATACCATCGGATGCACGAGCTGTCTTCCAACCTACCAGCCTTGCAAGATGCTGCAGAGGGCGCTGCACCACACCTTGTGGACCACATCGTCGACACGACAAAGCAGTTGCGTGGGCGTATCGAGGCTGCGTTCTCGACGCAGTTCGAACATGTCCTCCGTGACATGCAATGGCCCACACCGGGTCAAACTCTCTCCGATGAGCACGATGCAGCCTTCCACGAGTGCGTTCGGAAACTTCTCGACTTGCAGAAGCCGGATCTCGAAGCTGCATTGGTCTCACAACAGACCACGCGAGAACCGCCGCTAGTCCTGCTTCCACTGCAGGTCATGGTCAAACCCATGGAGCTCGTCTTTCGGTACCACTTCGAAAGCGACAAGCCGACCAATCGCCTCGATCGGCCGGAATACTTCCTCAGCCATGTGACCGATAAGCTGTTGGGTCAGTACGCCGACTTTGTTGCAGATGTCCTTCAGCCCATCTTGTCGGACGTGTTTCGTGCTTCCGACCTGTCGCTCAACCCTGCGTACGGTGACGCAACATGTGCTTTCATCACAGCGCTGTTACCCATGCTTCGGAACAAGGTATTTACGATCCTGCCACGTGCAGCACAGAAGCCTCAGTTGCTTAGCCACTTGGTTCACGAGCTTATGTCGTTTGACGCGACGCTTCGCGATGAGTGGAACTACGACGATGGATCAGTCGATGGCGATGCTTGGCGGGGCTTGACTTATGAAGTGCTTGCTACAGACAACTGGTTCAATACCTGGCTCAATATTGAAAAGGATTATGCTATCGCTCGGTACGAGAAAATCGTCGATGCACAAGACAGCAAGGATCTAGACTACGATGGTCTCCCCAACGGCGTCACGAAACCCACTAAGGCAGCTATCCGCGTCAATGACCTGCTCGAAGCTATAACAGACAACTATCGTACGTTGGCTTCCTTCAGCCAGAAGCTACGCTTCCTCATCGACATTCAATTGGCCATCTTCGACCGCTACCATGAACGCCTCGTCGACCACCTGAATGCGTACCAGATCCGAAACACCCGCATTGGGCGCACAAGCAAGGAGGAGCAGCTTGCACTACAGGGTATCCAGGGTCTTGAGACCTTGTGTAAGATCTACGGTAGTGCGGAGTACCTCGAGAAAGCCATGCGCGACTGGAGTGACGATGTGTTTTTCCTCGATATGTGGACGGAGTTGCAGCAGCGCGCTGGCGGCAGTAGTCAACAGGCCACTGTGGCGAGGGACATGACGTTGGCGAAAGTGGCCGAGGTTACGTCGTCTAGCCTGGGAACGGAGGACGGAGAGCTGAATGGTGCCATGTTTGACGAGACGGCGGCTACGTATCAGCGTCTGAGGGTGAGGTGCGAGAACATCATCATGGAGGTGGTTGGCAACCAGGTCCGTCAGTTCCTGCAGCCGTACACGCGGATCAATCCGTGGGCCACGCTCTCGGATGGTCAGAAGGATGACCCACCACCGACTGCCGAGTTAGACCCGCTGCTTAAGGTCTTGGAACAGACTTTCAGCTTCTTCTCTAGGGCTGTGGGGAAGCTGCCGTTGAGGAAAATTGCACGAGCGGCAGCACACACCGTGGACGAAGTCCTCTTCGATAGAGTCCTGCTTGTACATTCATTCTCTAGTGCGGGAGCTACCCAGCTCATGGCCGATATCAAAGCTGTCCACCGCGTGATGGCGAACTATGTCGATGCCTCGGTTCCCGAGCTCGCTCTTCGTCATGTCAGTGAGGGTGCACGTCTAGTCGGTCTGCCAATTCGTGGTAACAAGACAAGTTTGAGGTCCGCTGATGACGAGGACGAGGACGATGCAGAAGATGAACACAGACAACTAGGTCTGTGGGAGGTGGAGAAGAAGCTGTTCGAGGCTGGTGGCGATGTAGCCAAGGCTTGCCTGGCCGAGCTGGGCTTTGAGAAACTGGCTGTGCATGAGGCGAGGAAGGTTCTGGCGAGGCGGATTGAGCTGAGCAGCTAAGATGCTGACAACCAAGGACACTTCACAACTTCTCACGGCTGTTACAGTAACTTCGTGTATCCATGATCTCGGTTCATAGCCATGAATTCATGTCGTGAATGCGGCGGACCGTAATCCCGCCTTTTTCCCAGCTTCCAATTATCGAACGCTACTGATAGTCGCAACAGCGGTGTTTCGTACGCAAGATTTGGCTTGGGTAAGTCGCCAAGGGTCGCATCGTAGGACAGACGGCTAGGGCCTTTCACTGGTATTCCACACGGGAATTTGGGTCTTCCATACATAGGTCCGAAGTGGATGAGCCAATCCGAAGGCCCTTCGAACAGATCGTCGAAGAGGAATGAGGTGGTTGAGCTTGCGATGCGCTCGAGGATCGGTGACCAGGTTCCGACTGTCAAGTGGATGTCATATAGCTGGATGTGCGGCGCCTTGATTGAGGAGAGGAACGAGTCTAGAGTGAACTCTGAGAGATAGAAGCCTCGCATGATGCACTTGGTGTGCGGCGACATTGGTGCCGAGTTCGTCTGGTCCCTTCGGACAGAATGCGCTGCCGAGTACTCATACGAGAAGACTTCTTGGATCCTGTGGACGCAGTACCAGTGCACATCCAAGGTCTGCAGCTCCGGCAAGCGCGACAGGGCGCGCTCAACACCGCGAAGTGCAAGAGTCGAGTACCGTGTCTGGACTTGCGCGCTTGTTTCTGCCTCCAGGCTGTGCTCGACCACTGCTTGTAGTGGTGCGGATAGGCTCAGGCTCAGGACCTTGAGCCATGAGAACAGATGGGTGAACGCCGGCTCTTCCACGAAAGACGAGAAGGTATCGTAACCTAGACTGCATCCTTTGATGATGCTGAACAGGTCCAATTCGTGCTCCACCTTGAGACCACTTGCAGTCAATGCGTCCATGGTCAGGTGAAAGGTCTCAACTGCTGCTTTCCAGATGGCTCGCCATGATTTGAGAGGATTCAAGTCTTCGGAGTTATAGTGCATTCCGTCGCTGGTATTTGGCGAGACTCGCAGGGCAAGCGACTGTAAGGTGCCTTTTGCCGAGTGCCTCACCAGGCCCTCGAAGCCTGAGCAAAGTAATTGCATGTTCCGCGCCAATTCGATGACTGGGGCTTCATGATTGAGTGCGACGCCACTAATCGTGCAGTGCTGCAGATGCGTAGCTAGGCCACGATAGCTAGTCAGCTCAGCAAGTGTGTAAAGCGTATCCCATGTCAAGTCGATGTTTTTCCGCTTGAAGTAGGTCGTGAATCTTCCGTAGGATGCTTTTTGCTCGAGGATGCGACATGTGAGGCGAAGTGAAGCTATGTCGTAGAAGTCAAGATACTGAACTATCTCTTCGACCAGTTCGGTCGCCAGTGATGTCAAATTAGCGTTCATCTCGATGTATCGAGCTATGCAAGGTGAAGATCGCAGGTCTTCAATATTTGTGCTCGTTGGTGCCTAGCAAATATGGATGACTACTGAGCGACACAATCTCATTACGAGTCATTCGCAGCACACTCGGAATTGTTCGATGGTACTCTGTTTGATGGCGAAATCGTGCAGTCCATATGCGTTGTGCTTCTTGACCGGTGAGGCTGTGTCTGTGTGTCGAGGTCGTGCATCTGCCTTCCAGAAGCTCGGAGGGCGCGCCACGGCCGATCCGATCACGATGATCTGAACAGGACTTCCGGCTGAGATCATTCAATCGTAATGCGTATTACTTTTCATAACACGAAAGATAAAGGAAAAGCCTCAATTGCGCTGTTTTGTACGTAACGTAGTACGTTTTTGTCAAAGGATATAATTATAAAACAAAATCGTTTCTTTCACATACGGTCATAGATTGAGGAGAACTCGAGTCCCCGTCCGCTCACTCATAGATAAGCCTCAAATCGGCCCATTAGTACTACGGTTGGAGACAACGTGGGAATCCGGTGCTGCTGTATGTTTTTGTGTTTTTGCCCCTTGTCTCAAGAGTACACCTCTCTGTATTTTTGGTCTTGTACTTTTGTATTCAGAACGCAGTGATGGCTCTGTATGACTTGTTTCTATGCCGCGAAAGCACTTGGATAATCGACAACCCGATTATTATTGAGCGAATGTGCCGCAAGAACTTCACGAGAAAGTGTCTGCGACTTAAATGTTCTATCGCACGAACCAATACATCTGAAATAACATCAAGAACACTCACTCTTTTGACTTTGGTAGCAAAATTTTGCTAGATTGTTAACTATAGTCGTGCCTGCACTGCAGAAAGACTACATCTAGAATATCACAACCTCTACATGTAGAATGTCACCGTACATTCAAGCATCTCTGATTGGCAAAGAGGACCCTGAAGAATTCTATGTCTCCTCATACTTTACATGACACAACCCTAACATTCAGCCTTGCACGTGTTTGCCGAAATGCGGAGCTGGTTCGCGCTAGCCACTTCCGCACGCCATTCCGGTGGGATGCCCCAGATCTATTCGTTCTTCGCCGCATCAGCAGCTCTTAAGTCATTCATCAATTCCATCGGCAACATGGCCCATCTTTTCCAGGTCCGACATCGATGGATGATGACGATGCGCAAGACGTTGTGGCCCGCGCCCAGCGATTCGCTTGCACGCAGTGCGACCGAAGCTTCTTGAGGCGAGAGCATTTGAGAAGACATTCGGCAACGCATGCGCCGACCGGTGCATTCACTTGCTCGATATGTTTCAAACGGTTCACCAGAAATGACATCTTGATGCGACATATTTCTACACATGCCACCATCTCAAGTGGACGCAAGCACAAAAACATCCGGTCTTGTACAGCATGTGTAGCAGCGCGAACGCGATGCTCTTCCAGTCTTCCCTGTTCACGATGTACATCGAGGAATATAGACTGCCAACCGCAGCCAAGAAAACAGCTGGACACGCATATCGACGCCTCGCCATCTCCTCGAAGTCCGAAGTCCCTACCGGCGATTGACAGCATGAGTCCAGCAGGCAATGCCTTTTCAACCCCTCCTGCAAGTACTTCGAGACCATCCCTAGAAGCTGTGCGGAGTCAAAGCAACTATAGACAATCACTTCCGAGACTTGGTGCCATTGATGGTCATTCCCAAGATCAATGTGTTCTTCCTGAGCTTGCTGAGATTCAAGCTTACGCATATGGTGAAGACAATGCGCATCTCGACATGGCCGATGGTCTCCATGAGGGAATTAATGACACTATCATGTCGAGTTTTGCGGCAAATCCATCAACTACACGATCCGTTGAGGATCTATTCACAGCTGCATCTGTGCCGCAAACGAGAGAGCTGTACATCAATAGTGGCGGAGCAAGACTCCCAAAAATCCGCCGGTCGAATTCGATGCGAGATGAGCGAAGGCGACCTCGACCTCCGTCCAGCTATCGTGGCCTCCCAGGTTTCCCTTCCTCGAGACCGATCACCCCGGAGCTTGAGGATGAAAGCCTTCGCGCTCGATCTTTCCTCCCTCAAGCCACATGGGATGAGATTCATGCGAACTTCGAGCACTATTGCTTGACACCATCACCGCTGTTCCCTTCATTTGCTTCGAGCCGCTTCCCGAAACGTGGAGACTTTGATTTGATGATCGCAGCTTATTTCGATTCTATGCATCAAATCATTCCAGCGATGCATCTACCGAGCTTGTCATTGCAGCCAACAGACTGGCTGCTGGCGCTTGGTCTGGCTTCGGCAGGCTCTCACTATCTCGATGGCGCTTCGAAGTTTCAGCTGGTGGATGCCATGCACGAATTTCTCCACAGAGCACTCGTGCATCTCGTAGGTCACGGAAAGCTTCCGGAAAGGATCGCGCTAACAAAATCAAGGGTGAGCAAGAAAACACAGTTCCAGACGTGAGCCGTACAATGGTGCAGCTTCTCCATTGTATCGGTATGATGTTCTCGGGAAATAAGGTGTCGCTCCACAAAGCTAGAAGATGGCGAGCAGACCTTATCTCGAGCTTTCGAGAGCTCTCAGTCTCCGCTGCAGATTCCACAGCCATTCCGGTAGATCGAGATGGTCCTCGTGTGATAGACAGCTGGCTGCAATGGGCGTCACTTGAGCACCGTCGACGTCTCACATATGGTATATGGGTGGGTCTTATGGTCATAGCAAATTTTAACCACACTGACCACTTATCAGATGATTGATCTCATGTGGGCATATTTGTTCGGCGAAGATGCGTTACTGGCATCGCAAATGCCCACTGTTCCGCTACCTTGTGCCGAAGTCCTTTGGTCAGCAAGCTCGGCAAAGCAATGGCGTGAGATGCTTGATTTGACAGATTGTGAGTAGGCCCTGTCTTGTTCTGAATTATGCTGACGAAATCGAGCCACTCCGTCTATGAAGATGGCGGTCGAGAGAGTTTTCGTCCACCGCGAGGTTCAGACCACATTGGGCGAGTACAGCCGCATCCTGCTCATCCACGGCCTGTACCACCATCTGCGGCATGTCAAGAGCCTCTTGAAAAGCAACTCCGATTGGTCTACCATCGACATGAATGACGATACGGGGAACACGATGCCTTGGTGGACGTGGCCGCCGACGCTCGCGGCATACCATAGATGGCGGGAGGCGGTGTGTGATTGCCTTGACATACTGCACTGGCGTGCGAACAGCGTGATTGGTGCATCTTCTGGTCTCGAACATCCCACCGTCGCGCACCTGCATCTCGCGCGAATCATCCTGCTCACTCCAATTGGTGATATCAAGAGCTTCGCGACCTTATTAGTCTCCAGCAGAGACGCTGCAGTAGAGAATGGTCTGGCTCTCGCGGATCAGATTCGTTCCTGGGCACAGCAAGACTGCTACAAAGCTCGACTGTCCGTCATTCATGCCGGTGTCACGTTTTGGCACCTCCGGCGGTTTAGTGTCGGTGCTTTCTACGAGCCGCAGGCAGTCGTCTTCGCTGCATTGACTCTTTGGGCCTTCGCGATCTTCGCGGAGCGGACACCAGACCATGTGTTCAGTCCTGCCACCCCCGGTACCACGACATCGACCTCCAATAACCCCTTGCCTGCATCCATCAATCTAGACCGACCATGCGACGATGAACTCGTCCAAAGCTTTATTCGAGAGGGAACTAGAATTCCTGCGATGGTCGGAGGAGTCGGTGAAATCTGCTCACCTCTTGGACCTGCTCGCATTCTGGCGCAAGCTTATGACATTTTGCAAACATTCGACAATTGGGGCTACACTTCCGAAGCTTCGTCATTCTTGTCTGATCTATCTAGACTAGATCTAGCACTCTACATGGTGAACTGAATGCAAGGTATATTTCAGATTGAGACACCATTTAGATGTCGGCTGTTACTAAGTCTAAGGTGCATACTGTTGTAGCCCAACACGCATCTGACCGCGTCCACCCCGATTCGCCCGCAAGTAGTACGGCACAAAGCGCAGTTCATTCGTACCGATCTTCTCATCTGTAGTCTCTAGCGGCTGATATGATACTTCCCCTGTGCCAGGCATGGTCGATTCTGCGATTCGTTGCTCGTACAATCCACCCGTGGCTCGGATTGCCACATACTTCTCGCCAAGTTGGGGATCGTCGCAAACATCTTCCGAAAAGCGAGTTTCCTTGACATCGATATGCGTGGATCTGAAGTGATCCTGGACCCATCCATTGTCTGCATCTTCCACGCAGTACACGAGAGGACCGCGAGCTACTGCAATTGTGCCAGGACTTGCGCTGGGTTGTGATATAGTGCGGACTTCTAAGGGTATAGAGAAGACGAAGCTCGAATTTCCCTTCGTGTACGAGGTGTCGAGGGTGATGTAGCCAGCTTGTGGCTTGACGTCGGCACCAGGCGCAACCTGATGAAAATGTCAATGAGGCACCAGCTGACAGACATGGATTACGAACCTTGTAGCTTCCTGCCCAAGCAGGCACTCGAATCCTGATCGTCACATCCACCTCTTCGCCCGCGACTAATTCGCACGCAACGTCGCCGGACCATGGATAATCAGTTCTCTGACTGAATGTCACGTCTCCATGCCCAGTCTTGATCTGTACGGTCGCGGAAGTGAAGAGATGAACGTCGATATTGACGTGATCTCGGCCTTGTTCAGCTTGCATACGATAATTCCACACGTAGCCGCCTAATGAGCCCAGCAGACGTGAAACATTGGGTGGACAGCAGGCACAGGTGAACCAGTCTTCGCGCTTCGAAGCATCTTGATCACTGCTTCCTAGCTGATTCACGTATGTAAACCGCTTCCCGTCTCTGCTCATGCCTGTCATGACTGTGTTGTACAATGCGAGTTCAAGGATATCCGCATATTTGTGATTTAACTCGAGTTGCAGCATCCGGTCCGCGAGTAGCATGATGCCTATCGAAGCACATGTCTCGTTGTAGCAGCCACCTTCGTCAGTGCTTTGTGGCAGAAAGTACTCGATGCCAAAACCTTCCCATTGCTTCATCGCTCCAATTCCACCGGTAACTGACATTTTCTTTTGCACCATGTTGTTCCACAAAGCTGACAGTGCTTGGCGATAGTCGTTCTCTCCCGGTCGTGATGATTGCTGAAGTCCTTGGAGGTCTGCTACCGCCGTCAAAAGGTACATAGCCCGAACCGCATGGCCAACGATCTCTTTCTGCTCTGCAATGGGCAGATGAGCTTGCTGGTACCAGTAAGATTGACGACTAGGGAAGTAGTTTGGCCTTTCATATGGTCGCTCTCCACGCCTTTCGGCTTCTACGTCGTAGAAGTGGCGACCTTCGCAGCCTTTGGGATTGCCTCGTTCGTCGATGAAATATCGAGCAAGATCAAAGTGCCGCTGATTCTGCGTCAAAGCATAGAGGCGCAACAAAGCGAGCTCTATCTCTGGATGACCTGGATAGCCATGGATTTGGTGGCCGGCGGGGCCAAAGGTGTCGCACATCAGGTCCACATACTTCGAAATGGGCTGCAACAATCTGCCATTCCCATAGAGATCTTCATGCGCAAGAGCTGCCTCGATGAGATGCCCAGCATTGTACAGCTCGTGCAGATCACGGAGATTGGTATATCGCTGTCCTGGAGCGACCACTACAAAATGAATGTTGAGGTACCCATCAGGCTGTTGTGCGTCTCGAATCATGTCGACAAGTTCGTGCACAGCGTTCTCAATCTTCTCGTCCTTGTGCTGATGAAGGAAGTAACATGCCCCCTCAATCCACTTGGCAACATCGCTGTCCCAGAACAAGTGGTTCGGGACTGGCCAATGATCCGGAGGGTCATCGTAGCATGCTTTATGCTTCAATTTGAAAGCATCGTAGCGGCCAGTGGACTTGAGGATGTCAAGTTGGAGAGGAATTGTGCTCGTCCACGCGACGCGTCGTGTGATTCCAAGTAGCGAGTCGTCAGACAAAGTCGTGAGAGAGAACGATGTCTGAGGATACGCCATTCTGCACCAAAAGCTTCAGAGATCTCAGCAAGTCTTTTGAGATGCTCAGCGCTCAACGAGGAAGTCGAAAGAAACAATCGTGAAGTGTCGAAGAGCGAGAGAACAAAGCCGGCTGGTACTGCGGGCCCATAGCTCCAGAGCGCCAGCATCCGTCCTGTGCTGCCGAACTTCGTTCCATCGCATGAGCATATATGATCTAGCTAGTTTTGGCCCGTGAAGGAATCGTCTTTCAATTAGATGGGCGTGGTGGGAGAGATTGAGTCGCTCCGGTGGGATGAATGCGACCCCAGACCCTGGAATTGCGGAGAAATCCCGAATCGTCAACAGCATCCGCCGAAGTTCCATCCCATCAACTCCAAGCCTGATTTTCATCAAACCTCTGATGGTCAGGGTAACATGCGAAGCGTCCGGCACGCTTTCGAGTCTGGAACGCTTCAGTCTGCTCGCCACGCGCTTGTCGGCTACTGCGCGGGCACATTAGCGGTTCCTATCACTCCTACAGCGGGCGACCGCTCGCTGGAAGTCTCGGCCATAATGCTCCGAGCTTGACTGTATCCCATCGGATTGCGATGAGTCTAGGTCTGGTATAGCCTGATATCCCCAGATTCTCTCCACACTTCAATTGAGGATCACACGATATGTCAATATTAAAGCGTGGCCCCTCCCGCCAGAACCACGAACATAAATCCCGCTGATCATCTTGTCTCCGATCTGCTCTATCATCACTACGCTCTTGAATCCAGAATGGCGAGCAAGGTCGTGCCAACAGATCGTGAGATCACTGGCCTAGACCTAGATCACAATGATCTTGTCGCTCTAGTCCGTCAAGCTGAAGAAGCTGATGCCGCCGACAAGAAGTTGACGATCCGTCAAGCACTGAAGCAGTACAAGGTCGCAACGTTTTGGGCTATGATACTATCTACGAGCTTGATCATGGAGGGCTACGATCTTGTCACTGTAGGTTCTTGCCCAGCCCACAGTTATCCTAGGACAAGCTAACGATACTATAGATTAATTCCTTCTACGGCCAGAAGCAGTTCCAAGATAGGTTCGGCATTGATGTACCGGGCAAGCCAGGCACGAAAGCCATCCCACCGAGCTGGCAGTCAGGTCTCTCCAACTCAGCTGTCGTCGGCCAACTCGCTGGCTTGTGCATCAACATGTACACTCAAGATCGATTCGGCAATCGTCACACGATGATGTTCTTCATGGCCCTGATGACGGTCACTATCTTCATTCCATTCTTCGCACCATCGCTATCTGTCCTTGCTTTTGGTGAGGCTATGTGTGGCATTCCATGGGGTGTGTTCCAGGTGAGATCGCAGAAACATCAGCTTGAATGACCGAGAGACTAAGTCTTGTAGACATTGTCCACAACGTATGCTTGCGAGATCGTGCCTACCGTCCTTCGACCGTATGTAACGGCCTATGTCTGCATGTGCTGGGGCGCTGGCATCCTGTTGTCATCAGGCGTCATACGCGGTGTTTCCACAACTTTGACAGGCGACATTGCTTGGCGACTTCCTTTCGCCCTGCAGTGGATTTGGCCTGTCCCGTTGTTCATCGCCGCCTATCTTGCTCCGGAATCCCCTTGGAACGCGGTTCGACGTAACAAAATCGAGCTTGCTAGAAAGAGCTTGAACCGATTGGTCCCAGACCAAGCTGAGAAGGAACAACGTGTCACAAATACACTTGCCTACATCCAATATGTGACAAAGTTGGAGAAAGCCGAGGGAGCTGAGGTTGGATTTCTTGACTGCTTCCGAGGCACAAATCTTCGCCGAACAGAAATTGTGAGCATCCAACTTACGATTTGATGTGACCATCTGCTGACAGTGAAACCAGAACTGCGTCGTCTGGGCAGCCCAGATTTTGTGCGGAAATGCGCTTCTTGGCTTCTCGGTCGTTTTCCTCGAGTCTGCTGGCTTTACTGCAGACCAGGCGGTGAGCGGTGACCGCGTGATTTTCTGGCTATCACTAACCAGATATTAGTTCGATGTCAACATCGCCCTCTCCGCATGCTACATCATTGGAGGCGTCATATGCTGGTTCCTGATGCCTCGAATCGGCCGTGCTACGATCTACATGGGCGGCCTGAGCTTCATGTTCCTGTGCTTGATTGCCATTGGAGGCTTAGGTTTTACGAGCGCGCATGGCGCCAAAGTTGGCGTTGCCGTGCTGTTCGTCATCTCGACGCTCTGCAACATGATTACGGTCGGACCAGCATGCTACCCAATTGTGGCGGAGACTCCATCCGGTCAGCTAAGGTATAAGACCATCACCATTGGTAGATTTGTCTACAATCTGACGGGCATCTTCTCCAACTCTGTGACACCGAGGATGGTGTCTCCACTCAGTATGTATCATCCGAAGTGATCAAGCGAGCTGAGCTAACAAGTGCATAGGCTGGAACTGGGGTGCGAAAGCTGCCTTGTTCTATGCAGGAACAAATTTATTGTGCAAAATTTGGTGCTGGTTTCGCCTTCCAGAGACGAAGGATCGCACGTTTGGCGAGATCGATCTTCTCTTCGAACACGGTGTTTCAGCGCGCAAGTTCAAGTCGACTGCAGTGAATCGTGAGTCTGTTGATCCTGCCGTCAATCACATTACTTACAGATCAAAACAGAATTCGCCATCTCTGGAGCAGATTCGACCAGTTCGATGCACAACGAGAAGACAGTCACTGAGCATGTTCAGGCTGTCTAATACGCAGACAGCGCAGTCTGATCAGTGGAGAAGAAGGGAGGGGCTTTTGAGTGTTCACACAATTCGACATATGGTCAGAGCTTTGAGCTTGTAGCACTAAATATCGTTGTACTTGAAGCAATATAGAAGCTGCAGTCACTCCATTGGAAGGACTTTGGCTTGACCATCACGCGACTTGTTCATTTGCCATGATTAGTTCGCGTTCTCATCGGAGTGCTCGTATCTGACCTCAAGATCAAGTTGCAGGTTGTAAATCAAGGCACAGAGACTCGCAAGCTCAATTTGCACGATTTCGATTGACATCCCCTTTCGTTCTCGCCTCGAACACGCGCCATTAAGCGAGACGACCGTTCGTGTAGATATTCAGGACGCGCGTTGTCAAAGACGCTACAAAAAAGCTTGACCAAAGCTTGTGGATCTTAGCTTCAACTAGTACTTCCTCAATTGAAGGAGGCTTGCTTGCGCGCGAATGAAACGCCCGCTTATTCTCATACCACATCTCAAAGGCAGATCGGCACTCATAGGGCCGACCACGTTCTATATTTGAGATTTGACACAGGGATCAGGAGGTGCTGTTATGTCACTCGGAGTGATCTCCTCTCCATCCGGTTTTCCGTGGTCTGGCGCCATAGAGTCCTAGTGCTCGCGCTTCGATAGACTGTTGCAGTGTTCCTGCATAAAAGCGTCGCTACTACTGCTGTCTCTCCTGAGATGACATCCGCAAAATCAGCACAGCCTCTGCGAGGAGAACCTCCGCATTCCCGTCAGACGTGGTCTTCCCGCGTCCGGCGCAGCCACGACCTTTGAAGTTGACGAAATGAAATGGCCGAATTTTGGACCACCGTTCACTTCGTATCGCGTCCTCACCGTTGTCAGGACTAAGTAATAGGCAAGCCGTTGAGTGAATGTTTTAGCTATGTATATGCTCGCGTGCTCTCCACGCATTGCCAGTCTCCTCCTGTAAACTTTCGGAGATCTTCTTCAGGCATTTGCCCAATGTTCTTTTCTTTCACACATTCGCTTGAAGCATAGAATCTCTTAAGCTCTTTGTAGAGCAGTCACTCGTTCAATATCTTCATCTCCTCCCTTTCATTCACCATGAAACTTAACGCCGCCATTTCGGCAACCATTCTTGCCTCCTCTGCCTTTGCATCTACGCCAGAGATTCTCCAACGAGACGACCAAAATTACGACTTCGATCTCTCTTCAGCATGCCCCAATGGAATTGAGACCGTGTATACCACTGTCACGTCCACTATCTGGCCAGACGAGACTGGTGCTCCGACCGATTGGTCAGCCTCGCCAACGGGGAGTGATGGCCGATGGTCCGACAACAGCGGCTCCGGCGGTGCGTACACCACGCCTGCGCCAGGAAGTAGTTACGGGTCCGGATCTTGGTCAGATGGCTCCGGCTCTGATGGCTCGTATGAAGCGGGAGGCTCGCCATCAATGGGATCTGGCAACTATGGATCGGATGGCGGATCATGGCCAAGCGGAGACAAACCCCTCAAGCCCAGTGTCGTCCCATCCGCTACATACGGTCCTTGGGTCGTCGTCAACGGCGATGTGCACGATTACTCTGGTCAAGGCTCTGGCCCATGGAAAGCACCAGGAGACTACTCAGGGTCGGACAACGATGGTTCAGGAGCGGGCTGGGCCGGATCCGGCAGCTATGGAGGTGGCTCTAGTGCCGCATCGGCTTCAGCTTCTCAGTCTGGCTGGGGTGCTGCTCAATCAAGCGGCTATGGAGCCGGTTCAGGCTCGTATGGTGACCATGGTGCTAGCACGTCTGCCAAGGCCTCCGGAAACGGTTATGCTAGCGGTGGCTACTCGCACGGTGCCTCGGAGAAGCCATCTGCAACAGGTCAGTGGTGCCCCTCACTACAACTGGATGCTTGCTCACAAGTCTATAGCTTCTTGGAGCTCAACTTCTCGCAGCCCACTGCCACCACGTCCCAGCCACTCCGGCAACTGCATGCCATGTGCAGGCAACACAGCCAGCACTCGTAAACAATGGTGCCAGAACGACATCCAGACAGATTACTACGAGGTGCACCCGTGCACAGGCAAGACTCGAGAGTACTTCTTCGAGGTGAGCTCAGATCATGGACGACATCAGATAGACCTGCTAACACTTTCGTCAGCTCACAGAGACGACGCTCTATCCAGATGGCTACCCTCGTCGCGTCCAGGTGATCAACGGCCAGATCCCAGGTCCAACCATCGAGGCAGACTGGGGTGACGATGTCGTTGTCCACTTCACGAACAACCTCCCTGCAGAAAGCCACAATGGCTCGTCACTCCACTTCCACGGTATCCAGCAGCTCGACACCAATTCCGCAGACGGGACAACATCCATATCGCAGTGCCCTACTCCGCCCGGCTCGACCTACACATACCGCTGGACCGCAACTCAGTACGGCAGCAGCTGGTACCACAGCCACTTTGGTTTCCAGGCATGGAACGGTGTCAGTGGTGCGATTGTCATCAATGGTCCTGCGAGCGCAAACTACGATGTTGATGCCGGCCCGGTTCTGCTGTCTGACTGGAACCACTGGACCGCTGACGAGATCTATCCTCTTGCGCAGGTGGTCGGACCGGTCACTGAGTTGACTGGCCTAATCAACGGCAAGAATAAATGGAACACCTCGATGAGCTCTGTGCCTACGAGCCCTGGAATCCCGGGCGGCGCGCCACCTGCTGGACCGCCACCGAGCAGAAAGAGAGATGCTGCCGGTAATGGTACGGTCTCTGCATCCTTCCATGGCAACAACAACGCGACGAAGACAAGCAACAGCTCGGACCTGATTGGCGAGTATTACTCCTTGAAGTTCGAGGCTGGTCAGTCGTACCGCCTGCGTGTCGTAAACGTCGCTATCGATTCTGGTTTCAAGTATGATCAATTCGCACAAGCTTCTCAAATCTTTCATGCTAACGAAGTGCAGGTTCTCCATCGACAACCACAAGCTGACTGTTATTGCTACGGACTTTGTCCCGATCACGCCCTACGAGACTGACATGATCTTCCTCACCATGGGCCAACGCTACGACGTCATCGTCAAGGCCGACCAGACCTCCGCGAAGGACTACTGGATGCGCGCCATCCCGCAAAAGGCGTGCTCAGACAATAGCAACCAGTTCAATATCAAGGGTATCGTGCACTACGGCGAGTCGACTGCTGAACCTACCACAACGGCCTATGCGTACACCGATGAATGCGTTGACGAGCCACTTGCCAGCCTTGTCCCCGTGCTGGCCAAGAACGTCGGACCAGCTGATCTCCAGACCTCCGAGGCTGTTTCGGTAGCCAAGAATGCGGATAACTTCTTCGAGTGGACTCTCAATGGCACTTCCTTCCTCGTGGACTGGAACAGCCCTGCGTTGCTGAACGTCTACAACAACAATTCTGTCGCGATCAAGTCCAAGAGCAACCTCATCGAGATGCCCAAGCGTGGCGAGTGGATCTACCTTCTCATCAGTGAGACTGGCCTACCCGTGCCGCATCCCATACATCTCCATGGCCATGATTTCTACATCGTCGGCTCGGGGAATGGTGCGTACACTGGTCTCGAGCCTCTTCAGACTGTAAACCCACCACGGAGAGACGTCGTGAACTTGCCTGGTGGTGGTTGGCTCATGCTCGCGTGGAAGGCCGACAATCCAGGCAACTGGCTCATGCACTGCCACATCGGCTGGCACACGCTCGAAGGCTTTGCGTTGCAGTTCCTCGAGCTCGAGGACGAGATTTTGTCAACGCCTGGCGTCATTGATGACCAGCTCCCAGGAAACTGCGATGCCTGGAACCGGTATGCCGCGCAAGATGATCCCGTTCAAGGCGTTGACGGGTTGGTGGACTCTGGTCTCTAGACCCAGTTTAAATTCTTCTTGTGTATAACTAGAAAGCCAGTTGTGTATATGGCGTTTACTCCCAACCAGTTTTCCGACGGCCAGCTTTCTTGGAGCTTTGAAACTTCTTGTAACGAATTCTGACTTCGTTGTCTCGCTGTTGACTGTGGCCCCGAAGTCAGTTCTGCAAGTGTGCTCCAGCATAGTATACTCACAGCTTTCTCACATGCTGAGCTTGAGCTTCTGAGGTTTCTCCTGGGATCATCTGATCTGCTGCATCTCGAATTATGCTGTCCAGCTTAACGAAACAGAGATGTGCATTATCAGCTTGCTTCCGGCTGTCATCCGCTTGAATGACGAGTGAATCCGAATTTGGAGCGTAATATCGTGATTGACGCACGCTTCGGTGCAAGAGGCTTGGAAGCAACGGGAGCAAATCACCGATGGAGATCTTTAGTGTTGCTTTCGAGCTTACTCTACTCCCTTGTCAGTCACCCTTCAAAAGCCTTACAATTGATGATTCGTACTTGTTAACATTCTGCCCGCCTGGACCAGATGATCTGCTGAATGAGATATCGCAAAGCCGCTTGGGAATGGTGTCTAGTCCGAAAGTGGTCATCCACTGCCGACACGCACGAATTTCATCTTCGGTTGGGCCAGAGTCGTTCGATCTCCATCTCCGGATGATCTTCGGGGCTCTTCTGATGGTAGACCAACATGGATCAATGCGCGAGCTTCGAATCATACTTTGATCGTGTCATGTAATTGGAGACTGCTTCTCCTACGCCCTGACATGGCGAGGCTGGGCTTGTGGCCTGAGGCACAATTGTCAAGGCAACTGTGATCCACTTTTCTGCATAGCTCCACTCATCGTGTCTTCAGTTGCGCAATCATCGGTGTTCGGCTTCACAAACCTTTCATACATTCCCCGCCGCAGAGCAAACCGCCGCACACTGAAGCGGCCATCGCCTTTGATCGCATTTTGCATCGACATCATCGTCATCAGAGGAAGGCACGAGTTTGCGCAGTTTGCTCCTGCTCAGCCTGATCGCATTGCAGCTGCCGCCCGCCTCACCTCGCAGTCACATCGCGGTCTACTACTAACCTCAGTCCACCTCCGTGATTTACCTGCACAACCTCTCCATCTACCTGATCATCCACTCTGCGGATGCCAAAGTCATAGCGCTCTCAGGCGTAGACGCAATACCAACAGTTTGCTTGCCTAGCGGCACCGCATCGTTCTCTCTTCCTTGTACCTCTTCTCCACACATGAACAGATGAGCGAGATATCACCGGAAGCGCCCGAGCAGATTCGTGGTGAGACGCTCACGCCTGTGTCGCCGAAGCCTCTCCACTATCCTTCGCCCTCCAACATCCCCATCCTGGAAGCGTCCATGGATCCTGCCTTCAGTGACACAGTGACGCAGACGATGCAACAGCAGTCTGCGGAGCCTCTGCCCTCTGTCGCCCAGCACACCATACCGACCGCCATATCGAACACCGCTGAACCGAGCACGCACGACAATGACACGCTTGAAGATACGGCAATGGCAGGTGTTCAAGCGGCAGGCGCCGGCGTGAACTTGGAAACTGCTCTACCTAGTATGTCAGATCCAGCTAGCGAAGCACAAGAGACTCTCCTCCAAGGTCAAGATCCTACTCCATCAGAAGCCCAGCCCAGTGAGACTACCCAGGATCCAACCGCTGTAGACACGTCTCCTTCTGCTCCTCCTGAAGACGCTAGCATTGACGTTGCCGCCGACACAGCCGCAGAGTCCCAGCCTGCCGCACCCCAAGACGTATCCAGCCTACCTCCGAAGCCAGTTGACACGCCGAATGCAGCGGACGGCAGTGTTGACTACTCCGCTCTCCTCGCCAATCTGTCCAATGTGATAGCTAGTGCAACTCCTTCGGCCTCGGGCCAGCCCACACCTGCTCCGGCGCAAGCTCCAGGTGTTGCGAGCTCACCCACGCCTGCCTTGCCAAACAACCCAAACCTCCCACCAAAACCACCTGCGCAAGAGAAGCCGAGCATACACCCCAATTATGTGCCTGGTGAGGATCTGCGCAGCTACCACCCCCACACCCAGAAGGACAGCGTTTCTTCATACCAACCGGCTGGTTTCCCGAATCTCAACACCAACGGCTTGCCTCCTCCGCCTCTTGCGTGCCAGACACCACAATCAGCCGCTCCGATCTCCGCCATCAGCGCCCAAGCCTCGCAAGACGACGAAGACGCGCCTTTCGATCCTCAAACACAAGCGCTATATGATCAATTCATTGCCTTCGAGCGGCAGAACGTGCACGACGGCCAGTGGGACAAATTCCCAATGGGTTCGCGACTATTCGTTGGCAATCTTTCCACAGAGAAGGTGCAAAAGAAGGATGTGTTTCGCAAGTTCTATCGCTATGGACAAATTGCGCAGATCAGTCTGAAGCAGGCTTATGGCTTCGTGCAGTTCATGGATGCTGCAACGTGTGCTACGGCATTGGCAATGGAGCAGGCGACCAAGATCAGAGGACGGGAGATCCACCTCGAAGTCAGCAAGCCGGCAAAGAGCACAAACCGAGGACAAAACGATCGCAATAGGAGACGTAGCAGGAGTCCAGACTATTCGAGAGGAGCTGGAGCTGGTGGTGGTCGAGTCGATCGCTATTCTGGCAGCCCAAGAGATAGAGACAACAGACGTTCAAGAGATGACTGGAGACGGTCACCAAGCCCAAGGCGCGGATATGGCGGCAGAGATGACCGATATGATGGACGGAGGAGACGCTCGCCATCTCCTTACGACTCGCGAGATCGATACGGTGCACCACCGCAGCGAGACGAATTTGATCTCCCGTGGCGCCAACCAGGACAGATTCCAGACGTTCAGATTCTAGTGGTCGATCAGATCGATGAGTGAGTGCAACTTGTGAGCTCGAATATCAACGTGCTAACATTTACTTCTAGGCAATACATCAGATGGGTCGACAACGCAATGAAGTCTCGTGGTGTACGCGTTGACGTGCTCATGCTCCAACCTCGCTGGTCTGAGGAGGCTGTGGTCAGACGTCAAGTTATGGAAGGCGTGACCGGAGTCGTCCACCTCTACCGCGCCGACAGAATGAAGAACAAGGTACCATTAAGACTGTTCAACCGCTCTGGCGGTGCCAACAACGTCTCATTCGATCGTACGTCGGACACTGGTTTTTTGCATCGTGTCTTTGCTAAATCATGCGAACAGAATACGTTGATCTCGACCCGACCACAGCGGCAGACCTCGTCCTCCGCGCAAAGCAAACACAACCACCTCAAGCACCACCTCCACTGCAGCAACAGTACGGCATGCCACCACAGCAGCGTGGTCCTCCTCCACCTCAATACAACAATTACCCACCTCGCGGCCCACCGCCGCCCCAACAAGCCATCCCACCACCATCAGGCAACCCCGCAGACATCTCCCGCATCATGACTTCCCTCTCTCAACCTGGCTCATCCGCACCTCCACCAGCAAACAACGCAGATCTCGCACGCCTCATGGCTGGCATGAACCCTCAGCAGGGTGGACGACCTGGCTCTACGGGTATCACGCCTGATGTCGCACGTCTCCTGGGTCAGATGGGACAACCACCACAGGGAGGATCTGGTCAGCCCATGCCCGCCGGCTTCCAGAATCCGCCGACGACGGGCCCGCCGAGCGTGCAGCCGCCGAATCAGCAGAGTAGCACGGATATTGCGCAGTTGTTGGCGAATTTGACGAATTATAAGGCGCCTTCTTGAAGGACCATCCACTGGAGGTCAACTTCTGAAGGAGCACTCAAATGATGCAGAGTAGTGTAGAGCTGCGTTTCTTTTTCACGCGACGCAAGGCGATGCAATGTGCATTTCATGTCATCGATGTGCATAGTGGCAGAGAGATCGGCTTTGTAATATGCAACTGAAGCTTTATGAGTTGAGTATACGAACACTCAATACGTATGACTCAAATGAAATTTCTCCGTATCGCCAATACTCTCGCATTGATGTTAAGCATCTAGGTAAGGACTGCACCAAAGAGAGGGGTGCCGCAAACGTGAGCCGGCACAGAGCAACTGCTTAGTCATCACTCTTACCTGAAGTCGTGTGAGGTTTGCACGAACCTCAGACTGTTGTCTCCAAGTCAATGCTTATCTCGTAACATAAGAAGGACCTCTGATGTCCTCCGCCCATGACAACATGTCGGAGCAGCCGGGTTGATGCACAGGATGAGATCTAGCCTGGTCACGACTATGTGTAGCCGGCCTCTTGCGCCCGCAGCATGCATTGTGACACTCAGCCTGACAGGCCATCAAAATACGCAGCCGCATTCGGGCGCAATGAGAGCAATTTGGCCTCTCATCAGAGACGAGATTCATGTTGCAGTCAGCTTCATCACTACGGGAAACGTCCATGTCAATATGCGATAATTCAGCATGTCAGAGCAGGTCGAGCTTGGCCCATTGGGCACGCCAATGTCATTGCCTCAATCGCAGGCGAGAGTGTCCCGTCCGAGTTCACCTGATCCGACTGGTGGTCAGGCTGCAGACACCGATCAAGAGTCTCCCATGGGGTCTTCAGCTAGTAGTACTAACACCAATTCTCAAGACACGGCAGAATCGAACCATGATTCGTGGCGCTTTCCCGTTTTTGCCCTTCTTAATAAAAGAGCAGCCATCGGAATAACGACGCTGACGTTGGCGCTCACTTGCTTCAGCCTGTGGCCAAATTTCACTGCCCAGCATGACACGCGTTCTGCTTTGACGCTGGCAGAATGGACGGCACAAAAGGATTTTCTGGAGTGGTGTTCGGCCCAGGTCAGATAGTGCCGACGGCATGTCAAGAACTTCACTAAGATTCGGCACAGGATACTACAGCTCTTTCCGAAGAGTGCATCGCTGCAAAGTGAGCAGGCTTACCACCTCCTCCAAGTTTCAGAGAGACTCTAGAACATCAGAAGCGTGAAACACTGGCTCTTGAGTGGCTCTCACACGCCCACGGATTTTCGAACATCGCTTCTCTTTGCATGATCGTGGGCTTGGTAGTTTTCTGGATCACATTCGCTCTGAGGACAAGCATAAGATCATTGGAAGTGAGCATACTGAAGCTGGTGGGATCACAGGATGGTCGATCACGAACTTCAAGCATACATCACGAAAGCTCTGGCTCCAGTCATCAAAACGCAATTGATGCAGTCAATGAAAGCACTAAAGCCGCTGCGGTCCTGAAGACATATCCAGAACCCGCAGGGGCACTGGCTCAGAGATTACTGCGTTTCTCAAGCACTATGCAGTATGCTCCCGCTTCGAAGACTGGCCCATCTCACGACATCGAACGTGATGCATCGCCGAAGCGCCAACCTAGTACCACGTATTCCAGACCAGACCCTAAGTATCAGCCATCAAGAGATCCTGGCGTCACGTATACTCAGCCACAGTATACGCATCAGGCACCTGCAGACCATGGGTACCAAGACAATGCTGCTTCCAGGAGTGCGGCCGAACATCCATACCAGCAAGGGGTAGCTGCACCCGGCGTAGATCGTATTCCATTGTCTGGATCAGCGACCGCATCTTACAGTTCAAGTGTCAACATCAGATGGTGGATACCTGCCAATGGGATCAGACGGGACGTCATACAAGCTGATATACAGCGTTACCTCGGGCCAGAGGCAGTAGTACGGCCCGGAGAAGGACGAGACAATGATAGTGTAAGCATACTCCGCTTGAAGGCTACCCAATCACTAACAATCGTCCAGGGGCGATCTGGCTACTGGATAGCCGCATACCGAACTTTGACACCAGTATGATTCTCCTCCACGCTGGTAGATGAATTGACTAACGTTACACAGGCCATGGTCCAAGATCTGAAAGCAGATAGCGCGAACTTTGAACGCAGCGGCGATCGAGGAGCGTATGAGAACAGCATGGTCCACCGGAGTCGTCTGCATTGGGGTCCTACGGGAGAGTCGACAGGTACAAAGTATTCTAGAGGGGCTGCTACGACAAGCAGCTACAGTTCAGGTTCCCAACACTATGGCTACGGTGCCGCGAGCAGCAACATATCTCAGCGTTCTGCGCCACAGCAGGCACTACCAGGCCACCATCAGGCCTCAGATGACAAATACTACCCGGATTTCTCGCGGCTGGTAGAATGACTGGCTCATCACTATCGTCAAGGACCAGTGGATCCTCCGGGATGTATCTATTTCCAGCTGAAAGACGGCTCTGAGTTTTAGCATAGAAATCGATCTTTGGAGACATGCATGAGCATTCCCAATTGCTGTTCATCATTGACATGAACTTTCATAAGATTTAAGCGTGTCCTTGGTATCATGAGCTTCCGTCGATACTATCAACCAGAGCCTCCCACCCCTCCCTCCTCCAAGGCGCCGTCATAACAGCCCTCTGCGCATCACCCACCGTGCCCGCTTGCGCATACGCATCACAAAGGTCCCCCGCCCCCAACGGTCCCTTCGGCGGCACATTTCCCAACGCCACCGTCAGCGCCATCTCCTTCGCATAAGCATCATCGCTCTTCTCAGCAAGCCTGCGCCATCCCGTCGCCTTCCACGGATACAACATAACCGTCTCCTGTATCTCATTGAGCGCTTCCTGCCCCGCATCCGCCGCATTGACATCGTGCTTGGGACATATCTGCGCCATGGCTTCGAGGACTTGTTCGATGCGAGAGAGGTCGTGTTGTGTGATATTGTCTGCTACGCGAAGGGCTTCCAGTTCTTCGCGCACGGCTTCCACGGTTTCGATGTCCTGCTCGTCTTCGACTATGGACATGGCGCCTAGCAAGACTGTGGCATTGACATGACCCGGATGTCGCTGGATGGCATCGAAGAGCTGTTCCTTCGCTACGGAACGTTCGTCGGAACCACCACGTGCCCAGAGCACCTCTGCAAGGAGACAGACCACATCGGGCTCTGCATTGCTTTCTTTGAGTGCTTCGCGGAAGGCGGCGAGTGCTGCGTCCATGTCCTTCAGATAGTATGATGCGAGGCCGACTGTGAGACGGGCGGACATGCGGATTCTGCTACTGACGTCGGGAGGAGATGAGTCGTCTTCGGACATGAGTGTCAAGGCGAGATCCGCTTCTTCAGATGATGCGGCGAAGTCTTGAGCAGCGAGGTGGTTTCGGGCGAGATCCGCTTTGGCTTGTGCGAATTTGACCATCGTCTCTGGAGCCTCTGTCTTCTCGTACTCGGCTTCCAATTTCGAGCACAAGCCAGTCAGCGTCTCCACCGCTTCAGCCGTGCCACCGATCCGCTCGCTGTACAGCGCCTCCAGCAGTTCAAACGGCTCATCGCCAGCATCCAACGCCTTCAATTGCTGCAACGCAAAGAGCGGCTGTATCAAATGCAAAGCATCATCCAGCGTCGCAGGCTGCTGCAAGAGCTGATCGAATGTGTGCGCCGCATACTCCTTCTTCACAGGCACAGATCCGCTATCTGAGATCTCAAATGCGTGCTTGAAATGCAACAGCGCTTCCTGCACATTACCCACCATTGCCGCAATGAGTCCCTCACCAACCCACGCCTCGGCGTAGTCAGGATCTGTGCTCTGCGCGCGGGCGAAAGCCGTGTGCGCCAGCTCGATATCGTTCTGCAAGAAGTAGAGGACGCCCAGATTCGTCCAGGCCTTGACATTGCGCTCGTTGAGATGTAAGCTGCGCACGAAGGCGTGCTGTGCGACTTTTGGGTTCAGCTTCGTTGTCGAGACGCCCAGCGCGTTCCAGAAATCTGCGTTGCCCGCTTCGAGCTCGATGGCGCGCTTGAAACAGCGCATTGCCGCTTTCAGGTGGCGCGTGGGCGGCTTGGATTTCTTGGATGGCTGGACTGGCAATGGCTCTTCGAGACACGTGTGCGCGCGGTATTCTGCCCATCCGAGGTTATACCATGAGACGGCTTGAGCGTGCTGATTGTGCGCGCAGCTGATGATGGCCCGCTTATGAGCCAGTATGGAAGCACACAAGCAGTACCGTAGCTTGGGCTGAACGGCTCCATCTGACGCTGCATCCTCAGCTGTTGCATCCAGGGAGCTGAGATCAACGCCATCGTTTTCGGTGAACAAGCTGTATTTCTCCTCTTGGAAGCTCTTAACCAACAGACCCTCTATCCTGCTCTTCGGAATTTTCTCCATCCGGTCCTGAACGATCGAGAACATGACGCAGGCATCTGCGACAGCTTTCCACAGGTTGAAAGCATCAGGCATGTATTCGACAATGCCCGCAGCGACTTCCAGCGCATTCTCCGTGCTATCAATGGCGCCACCAAAGAAACCCGTCTCAACGTTGCGCCACGCTCGCTCCAGATACGTCTGCAGCAAAGCAATCTCAACGCCAAACTCTTGTTTGCGGGAGGCTAGGACTTCTTTGTAGCCAGCAATAGCCTCATCATGAGCACCTAGCTCGCGATTCACGTTCGCAAGCATGTACTGCGTGAACCAATCCTCGCCCTCGCCGTCTTTCTTCATCACGATTCCGTCATGTGGCGCTTGAGCGTAATGGAACGTACGTGCAGCAGAATTGTATCGACCAGAGTTGTGGTAGCTTTCTCCGAGACCGACGTAGGAATGATAGTCATCCGGACTGATTCGCAACGCAGCTAGGAAAGACACGATAGCTTGCTGATACTCTTGCTTGTTCATTTGAACGACACCAAGCGCTGAGTACGGCCAGCTGATGCCCTTCTTTTTCGAGCCAGGTGGTGGACGTGTCTTGCCCGAGTCAACGACACGCTGAGCGATGACTTCAACGATATCCCAATCGCCTTGATCAGCGAAAGATCGAGCAAGTCTCTCGGCAGCTTCGACTTCGGATGGGGATAGCTCGAATGCCTTTTGGAAGCACTGTCTTGCTCGCTTTCTGTCTCGTCCGTAATCTGAGTAGTAGATGCCTAGCATGGTATAAGCAGGAGCGTAGTTGATGTTCGCCTTGATCGCTGCGAGAAACTGAGCGTATGGGCCTTTGCGATCTTTGCGACTTGCTCTCGATGGATCGAGGTCCCACTGGCACTTTCCAATGCGATAAAGCGTCTCAGCGCGTGTATCCTTAGCCTCGACATCCATCATCTTGTAGAAGCGCTCAAGCTCAGAAAGGCCAGTTTGAGCATTTCCATTCAGCGCCTTGCACCACGCGAGCTCTGCACCCACACGTGCGTTCTTCGGGTCGCGCTTCAGTGCTTTTGACAGATAGTCGATCGCCGCAGCGTACTCTTCATCTTCTTCGAGAATGAGCCCAACGCCAATGAGGGCTGGCGTGAAGTTTGACTTGCGAGCCAGAATGTTGTCGAATAGCGAACGTGCTTCGCCATGGAACCTTGGGGTGTGGAAGTGGACAAGTGCTGTTGCGAGCATGTTGTTCATGGCGTCTGTGTTGTTCTGTAGTTTCAGGCCTGTCTTCTTACTGTCGGCTGCCAGGATTTTGAGACCAGCTCGCAAGGTGTCGACTGCTGACTCGTATTCTTCGAGATGATTGTAGTACTCGCCAACTAGCCGATGGGCGAGCGCGGACGTCTTTGCTTCTCCTAGACCTTCAGTCATGGTAAGTAAGATGTCCTCATCAGCAGTGGGTATCAAAGAAACTCCACCCGCGTCGTCGTCGTCGCTGCCAATGTCTCCTGCGCTTGGTGTCGGAGGTGGGGCAGGGAATGGTGTGATCGAGCTGTTTAGATATGACTTCAGGATCTTCGATAAGCCATTATTCGGAAAGAAGTTCGTGTAGTCGTATATGACGCTGGCGTCCATCACGCCGATATTCTCAACGTCCTTGCACTCGAGCTCGATGTTCCATGCCAACTCGAATGGATGCTTTATGATGACCATGCCGTGAGCCTGCTGTAGCACCTGATCTCTCTTCTCTGCCTTCTCGCCGCTTGGCAGGACAAGCAGGGTGTCGTATGCGCGCTGCAAGAGCTTCTCTTCAAACTTTCGTCGCGTGCCATCGTCCTCTGTCCAATCAATCACGCCCTGGTATAGCTGTTCCAGATCACTCTCAGCATATATCTCTCTCTTGACTTCGGCAACCACCTGATCTTTTCTTGCACCTATTCTCGTCCGTCTTGTCTCGACCTCAGACTTCTCTCGTGCCTTCTCTTCAGCCTCTGTGGCTTCGACCAATCTCGTGTATGTGTGTGATGGGTGCGGCAGACGGCCCTCCAGGAAGTCGTAGATAGGTCCTGAAGGCAGTTGTATCGCAAGTGCCTTCTTATACTGCAGCCTCGTACCACGGTTCTTCGCAACGCCAATCATCTTGTCCACCACAGTCTGGCACTTGTGCTTGTTCCCACTCGCCACCAGCAGTTTCGCCAGATTCCACGACGCCCATATGTATCCGTCTATGCCGGCGCCTCCTTGCGCCTCATACAGTGTTTGCAGGCCAATCCATGGCTGCTCGTCGTCTGGCTTGAGTTCGGAGGCATCTTCGTATGCTTTGGCTGACTCCGCGACTTTGCCTTGCTTGTCGTATGCTCGTCCCAGGAACAGCTTCGCGAAGAAGTTCTTTGGATCTGCCGACAGAGCGTTTTGCGCCTCTTTCACCGCACCATCCCAATCTTTTGCGTCGATCGCTGCCTTTGCAGCTTTGAGAGCGGCCTTCGTGCTAGCCATGGTGTTTTCATGAGGTTGTAGAGAAGAGATAATCAAAACAGCGGCAGAAAACTCAACTCCATTGCCCTAGCCTCTAGAAAGGCCTTTGATCAAGGAGATAACGAGATGGTCGAAGAAGTGACTTTGTTTTCCACGCGACAGCTTTTCCAGTGCGTGACGACCTTCAATCATGACGCCCAAATTATGCCACTTGCCCAATCAGGTAAGTATGGGGCAGACGGGAACCACATATAAGGCTGAATCTACTCACTCTCCGGAACCTCCTCCATCTCCATCTCAAGGTCGAATTGCGCCTTCGAGTCTTCGATCACGATCAAACACGCTCGCTCGTTCGGGATTGCAGAGGAAGCGGCTCATGAACCATGCTTGGACTTGATCGTTGAGTGGGGAGTGGAATCATTGAATCATGTATGGTCCAAGGCTACTAAATTTACCTTCTAAATACACACCGTATTTCCAGGTAGAGTCGATGTATCAATACCTCCCTTCCTCACTAGCCGCTTCATGATGCAAAAGACGTATCTTTTCATGTCGTGGCAGAGTTCAGCCCAGATGTTGTCACAGCGAAAAGCGGGAACTCAGAGATCTATCACGCCGATGCTTGAGTACTCAGAGCTTTTTGAGAGGACCAAGAGGGAGAGTCAGCACTGATTTCCATTAAACTGAAGTAATTTGAATGGCGCCTCAGAACTTCTAAAGCTCATATAGACCCCGACGCGGACCACAGTGATTGCAGGAGGGTGCAGTGGGGATATTCACTCGCAGTCGACATCATGCTCTGCAGCTCCAAAGCCTGCAACACGCCTCCAGCACCTTCTACTTCACCATCAGCATCTCCTTCATCTTGCCAACACTTGCTTCCACAGCCACATACTTGAGGCCAGTACTCGTAAGTTTACCAGTCGTCGCATCCACATCATTCGAGTCTCCCTGCATTTGCCACCGCACGGTCACAACTTCCTTCAATGAGCACAAATGCAAGGACGCATCGAAACCTTGGTGTTGCGAAGTGCGCATGAAGTTGACAACCCTGACAATATCATCTCCATTCAAGGTGCGACCTTCCTTGGCGGCACGGTGGGCCAGTCTCTCGACGAACTTGATGACGGGTCCTGTGCAGTCTCGTAAGGTAGGGAGTGCTGTGCGGAGAAGGATCTTGTCGCCATCGTCCTCCGTCACGATGTCGAATGCTGGACCGAAAGCGATCTGAGTACCCCAGAGCGTGGGACAGGTGCCTAGACCGTCGATGTTGTACAACGAACCTTTCTCTCTGGACGGACGTCGCGGCGTCATCGAGCTTGTAGAAACGAGTTCGACGTAGTCGCAGACCAGCAGTCGCTTGATCGTTGGGGCGAGCTGTGCCGTGACGATGTTGTCCACGAAACTCTCAAAGAGGCGAAGTCCTGCATTGTTGGGCCCTGAGTGATTGCAACGCTTGCTGACCCATGAACCGGGAATGTAACGAGGACGAAAGTAGTGCTGATTGACCCACCGGCCACTGATATGATGCTCGAATTCGTGTGTGTGACTCGTTTCATCGTGACCGCGGACATCGATGGAGAGGTGATTGGCGATGAGAAGAGGGAAGACTTCCTGACGTATCTGCTTGTTCAGCCCGGCAATAGCAGAGATAATGTGCGGAGGTGCAATGTTGTGAGAATTCTTCAGTGTTGGGCCACGGTAAGGACTGTAGTGCGAATTGCATCGAGGACGTAGTCGTAGATTCGGTTGCGCAGCTCGCCTGGCAAGGACATGATGGCGCATTTGGTCGACATCGTGGTTCTTAATCAAGACAGAATCGAGGGTGATGCGGGCGTGCTGCAGACCTTCTGATGGTGTGGTGAAGAAGGTCAAGGATGTCTTATTGATAGTGGTGGAAATCGATCGGATTTTGAGTTGGGGTGAGGTGAAGAAAATTTGAGCCTGTGTTTGCTGAAGGCAGGACCTGATACCACGCGTCGGAAGCCATGCGACCTTGACCAAGATTTACCGAAACGTGGTCGGCAATTCTTCCTCTGTAACTTTCTCACCTCGGAAGCCTTGCTGTGGCAGCGACATGTCTCCAACCTTTCTTCATCTCAAACCAAGGAGGCTGATCCAGGAACTTCACCTCCTCGAATGTTCCCCACATCCTAAACCTGACTGACACATCCTCATCATCGAGCTCTGCAGAAGAGATATCGAAGTGGCCATCATCGCATGTCCGTAGAAAGTCAATGAGTTCGTAGAGATTCTGACCATCGAAGAGGCTACCCGCCGCAGTTCTGGAGGAAGCCATCTCATCGAGGTATGACTGTATCCTGTCACGCTGCATCTCGACAAGTTTGAGAGGCGTGTAGATCGTCAATGTGTGCCCATGATCGCGGATCTCGAATCGAAACGCGCACATAGGATACGGCCAGCTTCCGCCCTCCGTCTCTCCATCCACGGGACCGCGATCATTAGGTATCGTGCCGTTCGCAAGAGGATACACGATATCGACGTAGTCGCGCATCTCCAGAGTCCTGACCCTGCGAGTTGTGTCTTCATCAAGCGACCTCCACCAATTCTTGAAATGCCTCAGCCCAATCTCCTTGGGGCACCGCACATACTTATGTTCCAAATGTCCATGCACCTCAACAGAGATATGATCTCGAAGATACACATCCATGGCTTCTCTCCGGACCTGCCGATTAAGCAGCCAAATGGTCGGGTCTCGAGCGTGAAGCACGCCCGACGTGTACGTCCATGTCTCACGTGAATACCATTTCTTCCTCTCGTCAGGCGACTGCTGCGGCTTGATGGACACAAAGTAAGGATTGTAGACGCCGTCGACTAGTTCTGGCGACCTGTCGCTGCGGATGGCTTTGTATGCATCGTCATCGACTGGTGCTGCCTCGAGAAGAACAAGGTAGTGGTAAATCTGGTCGCGGATCTCTGCTGGGAGATCAAGAAATCCTCGGCCCATGACGCGCCCCACCAGATCCTTTGCAACCAGTTGAGAAGTATGATCACAAGTGATGACTTCCGATGCAGGTTGTGAAGCCTGTGAGAGAGTGAGGTCGGCAGGCCGGTAAAGGATATGCTCGCCCGAATTACCGCAAAAAGCAAATAAGCGAGGGCCATCAGGCTATGCTCGCCAGCACGTGCACGATATTCCGTTCCCTCATGCTGCTCATTTTCATGCCAAAAGGCCAAGAGGAACGGATATAAGCTTTGCACCAGTATGGATGAGCTACGGTCAAGCTTCAATGAAAGTAGCTAGCCGTGAGACCGAAACATTGATTTATTCTTTACGGTGGAGCAACTCTCAGCCTCCCAATGGTATCAAAACTGTGGAGGGATCGCAAAGGAAATTGCTTGACCGCAAGACAGCATGTCTCGACTCATGAGTAGCTATGGCGTCCCATTTCTTGTTCTATTTATTGCTGTCTGTTGCAACCTACCAGCCGGCACCTTCGAGTCACTCCCTTCAGCAATTCAACGGCCTCTACATGATACTGTTCAGGTGCGTGAACCGAGACAGATTCAGCGTTTCACGACAATAAGAGCTGAGTGAGCCCTTCAGAATATCATTATGAAGCTCTCTATTCCGCTGAGACTTCTATCCGCGTTCGCCACTGCTCTGTCGCCAACCTTCGCGCAGAATGCAGCAAGCGACTTCACGCTAGGAGCGCGCCAGCTCACGCCTCTGGACCCGCCTTTAAGGACTGCGAACACACTTGGGCCGCTCAGAGTGGGCGTTCGACGAGGCAGCTATCCGTTCGAGGACCGCCTCCTCAACGTCAGTTGGTGGTACCCTGCCCAGGTCAGCGAAGACTCTACTCCCTTCATTGGCGGTGGCGGCATCATCGGAGACGCGTTTCTCAACACTCCAGTCGACGCTTCCTCTGGACCGTACCCGCTCATCGTCTTTTCGCCTGGTCTGGCGGCCAATGATGACACGTACTACTTCTACTGCTCGAATCTAGCGAGTTTTGGCTATGTCGTTGTGAGCATAAATCACCTCGATGCGAGACAAGCCTCCGTGGGCGCGAATCCCGTCGCGCTCATCTCTGCTGTCTTCAACATGCTGCTGAACAATTCGAGTTGGACGATTTGGCTGCTGTATTCGAACTGGTTCCGGTCCACGCACTTTGGCTTGACATATCGACCACAAGAGCAGCAATTCATCATCGACCAGGCTGTAGCAGCAGCCTCGGACACCTCATTCTTCCTCAACAGCATGATCGACACGAACAACATCGGCATGAGTGGACACTCCCTCGGCGGTTTCTATACCTTGATGAAAGCAGGTGGCATGGCCATCTACTGTGACAAGCAATTGACTGCCGCTGAGAGCAACACCAAGAGCCTCCTCGTCACTCACATCGACATTTGTGCCTGGCCCGAAGCACAAGATTTAGATGATCCGCAGGCTCTCCACGATCCTCGCATAAAGGCTTTCATCAGTCTCGCCCCGCCGCTATTCTTTCAAACAGAAGAACAGATTACACGAGCTGCATCTGCAATCAATACGCCGATGATGATCATCACGGGCAATGATCCGAAGCAGGAATCTACGATCGCACCACAGGAGCAAGTATATGCAGCTGCAAAAGGCCCAAAGTGTATGGTTGAGGTGGACAAGACAGGTCACCTACTTGTTAGTGAGGCGTATCAGTTCAATCCGGGTCCTGGCAAGATGGTGAGTGCTGATGTGAAGGCGAACTTCACGGAAAAGGCGGCCGTGTATGAGACGTATTCTGCTGCGTTCTTCGATGTATACTTGAAGAACTTGACGCAGAGGAAGACTGTGCTGCACGAGAAAAGCTCAAGCTTCGTTGCGAAGCTCCAGTATGATGATTAGCCGTGAGAAGCAATGGTACGTCGCTACACTGGTTTGAGGTTGCGAGTAGATGCAATGTAAAGTAGAACCATGCAGAGAGATAGGAGGAGCCACAATTCATGAGGCGTCCATACTTCCTGAGTCGGGAAGAGTTGATATATCTCAATGACTTTCGTGATCATTCTCAAACGCGTGGAAAATGTCGATGCTTCTGAGTTTGTGTCTGAAGTTGAGGTGGTGAGTCTGGAGAGTGTTCGTAAATGCCTCAGGCCTGAAGGCTGACAAATCGCGGAAGTGGAGCGCGTCCACGAGTGTTTGTCAACACGCGAACGGCCCATGCGACGAGCACTTTCACGAACCAACTAACCACAGCATTCCCGCTCGAATATGTCCGCAGCATCGCCCACACGGCCTTCGCGGCGAGCAGCTGCTCGCAAGAAGATCATTGACGAATCCGACGAGGAAGACGTCACCCCGCCCGCAAACAATGATAGCGAGGAGGAGTTCACACCTGCGCCAGCGCGGACGACGCGTGGTTCGCGGCGGAAAACAGTCGACGAGCCGCCTACACCAAAGACTGGCGGAAGGACACGAAGGACGCGAGCAAGCGAGTCGATAGAGCCTTCTGAGATCTTTGAGGCATCAGAGAATGTTGCGCCAGAGGAGCCGGCTTCGCCTGTCAAGAAAGCGTCACCACGCAAGAGGACAGCGAGCGACAGGCAGAGCATTCGCGCGAACAGAAAGAGCCGCATGTCGGTGGCGCCGTCCACGAAGCCGATTGCTGAGGAGGAGACATCAATCTTGCCCACGCCCGAACCTTCTGTCTCGCCGGAGCCAGATAACACTGAGAATACCGAGAACTCAGAGGTTGCTTCAGAATCGACACTGAAGCCGCTCTCATCACCGACATCTCCTCGAGTATCAAAGCGAGATGCGACCCCGCTTGCCGATATCACAGAAAGCGCAATCAACGAGCAGACGCCGGTCGCACCGGAAAAGAAGCCCGAAGTCATGAAGGTCAATTCGCAAGTCACCAATCTTGAGAAACCAATGGACATTGTCGTTCGCACGCGACAGGCTGCAATCCCCAAAGTCGAAGAGCGGACAGGACCAAAAGCCCGACTCGTGATTACATACCTCATCCTCACAAATTTCAAGAGTTATGCTGGCCGACAAGAAGTTGGACCTTTCCACTCATCCTTCTCATCTGTCGTCGGACCCAATGGATCTGGCAAATCGAATGTCATCGACTCGCTTCTCTTCGTCTTCGGCTTCCGTGCCAGCAAGATGCGACAGGGCAAGCTGTCTGCTCTGATTCACAACTCCGCAGCATACCCAGATCTTGATCACTGCGAGGTGGAAGTGCACTTCCAAGAAGTCATGGACCTGCCGCAGGGAGGCTCAGAGCCAATTCCGGAGTCAACATTGGTCATCTCAAGACGAGCTTTCAAGAACAACTCGAGCTCGTACTATATCAATGGCAAGACGTCAAATTACAAGGCGGTTACGACGTTGTTGAAAGGCAAGGGTATCGACCTTGATCACAAGCGTTTCTTGATCCTCCAAGGCGAAGTCGAGTCAATCGCGCAGATGAAGCCGAAAGCCGGCAACGAGCACGAAGATGGACTGCTGGAATATCTCGAAGACATCATCGGCACTTCGAAGTACAAGACGCCAATTGAGGAATCGGCAGCGCAAGTTGAGGAATTGAATGAAGTGTGCCTGGAGAAGAGCAGCAGAGTACAACACGTTGAGAAAGAGAAGAATGGCCTGGAGGACAAGAAGGAGAAGGCATTGGCATATATTCGTGATGAGAATGAGCTCGCTATGAAGCAAGCAGCTCTTTACCAACTCTCCATCGCACACTGCCAGGACACACTTCAAGTCTCGCAAGAAGCCACAGCAAAAATCCAAGCTGCGCTTGACGAGGAATTGCAGAAACACGCAGGCAATGAGGATGAGATCAAGCGACTGGAGAAGAAGTTCAAGGCAGGCAACAAGGAGTATGAGAAGCTCGAGCAGAACAGTCAAGCCATCCTTAAGGAAGTGGCGAAGCTTGATAAGGAGACGGTCAAGTTCGAGGAGAAGAAGAAGTTCCTGGCCAACAAGCAGAAGAAGGCAGAGAAGACTCTCGAGAGCAGCAAGTTCTCGGCATCAGAAGCTGAACGATCAATCCGCAATTGCACTGAGGATATCGAGCGGAATCAAGGCCAGATTGCTGAGCTTCAAGAGGATATGGAGAGGGAAGAGCAGGAACTAGCATCGATCAGAGAGTCTCTCAAGGGCAAGACGCAAGGCATCTCAGACGAAATCGCGGTCAAGCAGAAGTCTTTGGAGCCGTGGAATGCGAAGATCAACGACAAGCAATCAGCCATGGCAGTCGCACAAAGTGAGCTCGACATTCTCGTAGAGAAGGAGAACTCTGGTGCAGTTGCCATCGCTGAAGTTGAGGCCAAGATCGCTACGCTGGAAGAGAGTAAGGCAGCAAAAGAGGCAGAGCTTGCGCAATGTCAGGCAGAGCAAAAGGATCTTGAGAAGCAGTTGCAACGGACGCAGGCTGAGCTCGACAGTCTGGCAAAGAAGGAGCCATCCATGCGAACTAAGCTTTCCGACGCACGTCAGAAGGCCGATGAAGCCAGAGCAAGCCTCTCAAACAGCCAGTCTCAAGGAAACGTGCTCACCGGTCTTATGCGCATGAAGGAGTCAGGTCGAATCAATGGCTTTCACGGACGATTGGGGAACTTGGGCACCATCGACCAGAAGTACGATGTTGCCATCTCAACAGCATGTCCATCGTTAGACAACATGGTCGTCGACTCTGTTGAGGTCGGTCAGCAATGCATCGAGCATTTGCGCAAGAACAATCTCGGCCGCGCGAACTTCATCTGTCTGGACAAACTGCCACAGCGAGATCTGGGGGTTATCGAAACTCCAGAGAAGTGTCCACGTCTGTTCGATCTCGTCAAGCCGAAGCATGACAAGTTTTTACCAGCTTTCTACAGTGTTCTGCAGAACACCTTGGTCGCGAAGGATATGGAACAAGCCAATCGTGTTGCTTATGGTGCTAAGCGCTGGAGAGTCGTCACGCTTGAAGGTCAGCTCATCGACAAGTCTGGTACCATGTCTGGTGGTGGCACGAGGGTCGCGAAAGGCGGTATGTCCTCCAAGCTTGTGCAGGAGGTCAGCCGTGAGCAAGTTACCAAGCTCGAAGGCGATCGCGACACGCTAGAGCAGACCTTCCAGGAATTTCAGGCACAGCAACATGATCTCGAGAAGTCGTTACGAGAGCTCAACAACCAGATTCCGAAACTGGAGACCACGGCTCAGAAGATCGGACTGGAGCTGAGCAGCTTCGACAAGAATATTGCAGATCTGCAGAGAAGAATCCAAGAGCTTGGTTCTGAGCAGTCGTCTTCAAAGTCAGACAAGTCGAGGATGATGGCGCTTGAGAAGACTATCGCCACTGCCGAGAAGGAGATCAGCAAGCTCCATGCTGATATGGCTGGCATCGAGGAAGAGATCAAGTCTCTGCAAGACAAGATCATGGAGATCGGTGGTGTCAAGCTCCGCACTCAGAAGGCTAAGGTGGATGGACTTAAGGGCCAGATCGACACGCTGAGCGAGGAGATGTCGTCGGCTGAGGTCAACAAGGCCAAAGCTGAGAAGCAGAAAGTCAAGCACGAGAAAGCTCATGCCGAAGCGAACAAGGATCTGGAGAATGCCGCCAATGAGCTGGAGAAAGTGCAAGAGGCGATGGAGGCTCAGAATGAAAGTGCTGCTGGCTCGAGGCAGCAGGCTGAGGAAGCGCAGGAAGCTCTCGACACGAAGAAGGAAGAGCTCAGCGAACTCAAGAAGGAGCTTGATGCGAAGACTGCCGAGCTGAATGAGACACGAGGTGTTGAGATTGAGATGCGCAATAAGCTGGAGGAGAACCAGAAGGCTCTCAATGATGCTCAGAAACGACTCAATCATTGGGAAGAGAAGCTTAGCAAGCTTTCCGTTCAGAACATCAGGTATGTCACCCCTGTTCTACTGAACAGGAGCTGTACTGATTTGACCACTAGCGATATTGGCGAAGAGCAAGAGCCGGCAGAATTGCCGCAGTACTCGCCAGACGAGCTCGTAGACATGGACAAGGAAGCCCTAAAGTCTGAGATCGCCGACCTCGAAGCCCGCACCTCCAACGCAAGTGTCGACCTAAACGTCCTAGCCGAGTATCGCCGCCGCTGTGAAGAGCACAGCAGCCGCTCCGCCGACCTGGCAGAAGCCCTCACCTCACGCGACGCAGCCAAGAAGCGCTGCGACGAACTGCGCCGCCTCCGTCTCGAGGGCTTCATGGAAGGCTTCAGCACCATTTCCCTTCGCCTGAAGGAGATGTACCAAATGATCACCATGGGAGGCAACGCCGAGCTCGAGCTCGTCGACTCCCTCGACCCCTTCTCAGAAGGCATCCTCTTCTCCGTGATGCCGCCCAAGAAGTCCTGGAAGAACATTGGCAATCTGTCTGGAGGGGAGAAGACGCTGAGTTCACTGGCGCTCGTATTTGCGCTGCATCACTACAAACCGACGCCGTTGTATGTCATGGACGAGATTGATGCGGCGCTTGACTTTAGGAATGTCAGTATCGTGGCGAGTTATATCAAGGAGAGGACCAGGAATGCGCAGTTCATTGTCATTTCGTTGAGGAATAATATGTTTGAGCTTGCGAGTCGGTTGGTGGGTGTTTATAAGGTTAATCATATGGTAAGTCTTCCAAGCAGCTTTGAATGGGACAACGGGCTAATGACCTCGCAGACAAAGAGTGTTACGATCGAGAACAGGGACTACCTGCAGCCTCAGCAGGCATGAAAGAATAGGTTGGATGCTACATAGGCGTTCTTGATGAGTCGCATGGTTGGGTGTGTATGATACCTCGGTGTTAATGATTGATGTTGTCAATACAAGTCTCTCCAAATTACTTTTGAACTTCAGATCAACCCTTCACTATGCTTCCCGCGCAGGTGATTCAAGGAGATTTCTCAGCTCATCAAGCCTCGAAGCTTCAGCTCGCGAAGCTTGAATGTGAGCAAGAGCCAATCGTAGACACGTGGCGTCTGCATGACGATAGTTGTGCAGCCTCGTCGGAGTCTAGACCGGCTTTGGCGGCATGGCCTCCCTTTCCCGCCGGGCTGAAAGCAAGATCAGGGAGAGAATGCAGAAATAGACATCGAACGTTGAAAAGTCTGCTGTCGCAACATCATGATTTCTACTTCCGATCTCCACTGCTCGAAGGACTCATAGGCCATCGCTGGAGAGATCCACCCGTCGTCACTGAGAAGCCGAAACAAGAACAAGATTACGCTGACACCACAGCGCTCAGGCCAAGAGGCAATGCACAATGGCTAATCCAAAACAATTGTTACAACATCATACACTCAACACTTCTCAGAGCACTAGCCGTTCCCGGTCGGTCTCTCGAAGCGCGGCCAATGTGAGTGTAGCTCCACCGCTCATCAACCAAAGCGCCAATACTGGTCACACAAGCCATCATAAGATCGTGGTTGTACCTGGCTTTACCTGCGAAGCATGGACCAGTGAAGGAGTTACACAGCCAATTCCTACAACTACCTTCGGAAGCGGTGCATCATCTCGCAACTGGTGGCGGATCCTCGCTTTGCTCAACTTCGCCGCGTGGCCCTTGGTACTACTACACAGACTGTATACCATACTCTCCCGTGCGATCCTATGGCCATGGAAATGGGCGATGCAAGCCTTTGGTGTCAAAAGATGTGTTCCGAATCTGAGCCATGGCTTCGATCAGTTCGTTCTTGTAAGTTGAGATCATGAACATGACATTGCTATAGTAGATACTCACCGAGACTCAGCGTCAGCTCCTGCTGTTCTTCTCGCGACTCTCGGACGACAAGTGGAAATACTTTTGGTCACTCTACTGCATTTTCGTCAGCTCAGAAAACTTCCACCGTAACTTTTGGCACAGTTGGTATCTCCAAGCTAATCGTGAATACCCACGAGTAATCGTCGATATCGATTATATCTTCATGTTCATCGAGCACAATCAGCTAGTCCCGATACCTTGCTCGTCGGACCTTAATTCCGATCAAGCGCTGCTCCTGCAGATCAGCACGTTCTATTATTTGACTCGCATGCGAGCCCTCGTACTCGAGTTTCTTGGTGGCAAAGCGGTCGCGCGCATCGACTATGTTAAACTCCTGGGCAATCGAGTGCCAGGTGACAAGCTCGGAACCTTGGACCTGGGATTCTACGGGGATGCACAACGAGAAGTTGCGCTTTTGAAGGATGCTTCAGGCGTTGAGGGGTCAAACATGCTGAGCTCCTTCGGACCTGCTGGGCTCATGGCGAGAGAAGGTCACCATGACTGCGCACTCAATGTCGTCAGGACGTATAGCGCTAATCGCATCGGCTTTCTTCTGCTCTTGCCGACGGTCTCGAGTATCATTGTTGCGGTGGCTTGGCCTGTAGTAGCTGTGCTCTATTATCACGCCGAGGCTCAGTCGAGCATACAAACATCCTTCACCATAGCCAGCTACGTGGTAACAGCTGGTTAGTATTTAGGCCCACCCAATGGACGAATGAACAGTTGCTGATGCTTGAACAGGCGCTTTGTTAATAGCTTTAGTGACCTTTGCTGGCTCGATGACGATGGATCGCTGAAGGACAAACATTTCTCGCTGTCTATAGACTCCCCTTCTGTTGTTTCTTCCAGTGATCGCTTGTTGCGCCACCAACCGCAAACATTCCGACTTTCGGGCCTTCCACAGAAGTCAAAAGTGCCATCTCTGGGTCTCCCTTCGCCATCGCCTTCTGATACGCTTCCCTCGCAGCGCAATCACCCAACCACCTCACAATGTTGGGGTACTTCTCAAAGCTGACCTGTGGACCCCAATATCGCTGAGTCGAAAAGCCGTAGACGGACATCACATCCGCAGCTGTGAACTCAGGCCCTGCAAACCACTTGTTGTCCTTCAGTCGCTCATCCGAGACCTTCAGCATGGCGTGAACACGCTGGTCGGCAATCTGCTTTGCAATGTTGTCGCCCTCAACGAGACTCAGGAACATATGATCTTGCATCGTGGGAATTTGCGTGCCGTTTGCGAAGTGGAACCAGTATAGATAGTCCGCGTAGTGCTTGTCTCCAGGTTTGAGGGCGAGTCGTCCGTTCCCATGCGTGTAGATGAGGTAGTCGCAGATGGCTGCACTTTCAGCGAGACCGATGTTTGCGTCAGAGTCCTCGATGAAGGGCGATTTGCCCGTAGCATTGCCGGGGACGCTCTTCAAGGAGTCTGGGGCTCCGAGTGGATCTCGAGTGTGCTTGATGACCTCGTATGGGATACCCAGTTCTTCGCACAACCAAATTATGCGCTCCCCTTGCGAGATGCCTAAGTGGTGAATCTTGATTGCCATGCTGATATATTGGATTCCTATGATCTTGTGGTGTGAGATCAAAATAGCTAGGCAATAATCGAGCGATCGCCTTGTTATAATCAGACAGTAACGTTATAGCATGACCATAGCAGTAACGTTATATCATGGACACGTTCTAGACCAAAAATTAGATAGAGTCGTAGATGCGTTGCCGAATGCGGGCCGAGAAGTGAGGAGAAGATAGATCGGCCTCGTTGCGTCTCGTGAGTTGCGCGGTCCACGAAGTTATTTGTGACACTCCATGGGTTCATTGGTGTTGCAGCTGTTTTGGCGTGGATGCTCGATTGCTCCTGTACCTGATGACGGCATACCAAGCTTCCAGATGCCTCAAGATGCTCGATACTCAAAAAGGTTCGAGAAAGATGGTTTCGCTTTTGCTAGACGGCCCAACATGAACGGATCAATATGTCTCACGGTGATCATTCATTTTGGGAGTGTCATCTGAAGCTCGCAGGACTCCGCAATTCAACACAGAGCGTGTAACATCGAGGAGAGCTCATGGGTGCTTAGGTACAAGCAATCGGGCAGGATCGGTGAATGCTCCGCTGCTGATTACAATGCATAACGCAGAATCAAGGTGTCAGAAGAACTGTCGATCGCTTGACCCTGACTTGTACTTCTCGAGATCCACACCTCCTCCCAACCTTACCAGCCTCCTTCCCTCACCCCACCTCCTATCTACGGGCCTTGTGCTCGCTTTCGCTGCGTGACTATCTGAAAGCGCGATAAGCACGCACGAAAGCAAGCTCACGGCCCGCACGAAATCATACAACCTAGATCTAGGAAGGACAAAAAACATACCTATACTTGTCATCGCGTGTCAGGCGCAGAACACAAAGTATATCGTCATCATACAAAATTCTGCAGCTCCTCCTCTTTGGTCTTGAGTCTTTGATCTTGTCCCACCTCAGCCGTGAAGTCTTCACTCTCGACCTAATCAGACAACTCAGATGGCGACCCAGGCGCAATGCGCCTACTGCTTCGAGACGATCTCAGCACGCTTGGAAGGGCGCCGTAAGCAACTCTCACTCGCGCAGGTTGAAGAGCTATGGGAGATCTACGAGAACGATGGAGATGAAGAAGCATCGGCTCAGCTGAAGGCAGAGAGTGCACAGGCAGGGGCAGAAGATGAGGACGAAGAGATGGAAGATCAGTCTGCAGCGCCAACACAGACAAGAGCATCGCCATACAGGCCTGCTGCGATCAGCAGGTTACTGAACCCTTCGCCAGCCTCGTCGTCCTCGTCTTCGTCGATGAGTCCGTCAGCAGCATCGAGTACACCATCACTCAGCTCGAACAACTCGGGATCGTCCCGAAGCTCGATCTTCTCGCTACCGAATCGCCTGACGCGAGGGCGGAAAACGAGTTCTACACCACATGTCGAGTCAGATGATGAGGAGTATCCTCTGTTCGTGACATGGAACAAGGTCGACAAAGGGCACAAGAGGCTGGCGGGCTGTATTGGTACATTTGAGCCATACGAGCTTGAAGAAGGGCTTAATATATACTCGAGAACAGCGTGGGTTCATGCACGAAACGACCATGACCGACTTAATGAAGCTAACGAGCATATATAGCGCCTTTGAAGACGACCGCTTCGAGCATATCCGCCTCCGTGACCTGCCGATCCTTTCATGCTCCATCACACTGCTAATGCACTTCGAGCCGATAGCCAATCCCACGGACTGGTCCATCGGCACGCATGGCTTACGAATATCTTTCATTCATCAGGGCAGACGACTTGGTGCGACATATCTGCCTGACGTGGCACGTGAGCAAGGCTGGACGAAAGAGGAGACCATTGTGAGCTTAATGCGGAAGGCAGGATGGGGCGGCAGAAGCAGTGAGTGGAGAGGAGTAAGAGACCTGAGTTGTGTTAGGTACCAGGGCATGAAAGCGAGCCTGGGTTATCGAGAATGGAAGGAGTGGAGAAGTTGGGTGGAGGAGACCGGCAGAGAGGAGAGCGAGCTCGAAGTCTGAATGCCCTTTTCCCTCGACACTTATTCTAGATGATACCACACTTTTATCTCATTCCAAAAATGAACGATATGACTCCTGTTGCATAACATGCAGACTACAAGCGATGCTTTCTAAGAATGACAATCCACTTTTGCAACAATGCATATTGCTATTGCAAAGACGAGCAGTTGGTTCAATCATTCATGACTTGGGTATCGTACACACCTAGACACCTATCTACTCAGAGAATTCGCATCACCGCACCCACCATTACTGCGGCTTCTCGTTCCCATGTCACCACTTTCCCTTTGCCCACTGTAACGCCATTGGGCAGCTGACTTCCTTGATCCACACACCGCCTCAGCTTCTCTCGCACATGCTCTTTGTTTGTTCTCAGAGTTCGCAAGGACACGCCTCCCTTCTGCAGAATCTCCTGCATGCGCGGCGACAAGTTCGATGCGAGCGTTCGCCAGAAATAGCTTGGTAGCGAGCTCGTGTCTAATGCATTTAGCAGCGGATCGAGAAAGTTCGTTGCCGCTGTCGCAGGCGCTGCTGATGATGAGCCTTGAGACCCAAAGAAAGGATGTGACGGAGTCTTGATGCTCTCGAGCAGTGCTTCCAATGCGACAATGTTCTGGCAGCGCGCTGATATCTCGAGGAGTGTTCTGTCTAGCGTAGGCAGCGTGGCAAGTGAACGGCCTAGTGATGCAGCCGAGGATTTGATAGCAGTCGATAGGTAGTCTTGTAGCGCAGTGATGAGTAGTCTCGGCTCGAAGGACTTCAGGGTAGTCGTCCTGGATGTTGGAGATAGTAGGTAGAGAGTAAGCAAAGCACTAGTGGCTCTACTACGTGTATCTTCTGCATGCGCGAAGGAGGCCGCTGCTGCTCCTGAGGTTTGTGTTCCAGCCAACAGGCTCGACATCGAGAACTCTCGAACTGTCTGTTGCGCCTTGGATATGAGGTTTCGTTCCGATGGTTGCACCAAGTCACTCCGAAGCAGAGTGACCACATTCACCCTCTCCAATCCGTGACCCTCTCCGCCAGGCTGTGAAGCAAAGAACAGCTGTCGCAGCATCAGAAGCGAATTCGAGCATCGAACCATAGCTCTATGATCTCCTTTCTTGCCTCCAGATCCATTAACCTCTCCCATTTGTGCTTCGACCTGGCGACCCAACATCAGACATCTTGACACCGATCGTCCAAGCCGCACCGTCTCGCATAGTCGCTCTGATACAAGTCTCACTTGCTCAGCATTCTCGTATCGTTCAATAACTTCTCGCTCGAGGATTTTGTAGCCCTCACTTAGGCTCTTCACCTGGCTCTCAACCTCAGTTAGGATCTTTTCGCCAGCATCGGATCGTTCCTTCGTGTATGACAGGAGTGGTAGCGCAGACTTGGTCGTCAGTGAGTCGATGTGCGTATCTATCTCCTGGACATCGAAAAGGACACGTGATAGCGGCGTTGAGAGATCCAAGGGAGTGTCCGATGGGTTGTTCGTGGCCAGCACTAGGGAGTTTGCGAATGACGTGGCCGAGAAGGACGGGTCGAGGAAGGTCTCATAGTCGATATATGACGGGTCCTCATCTTGCTTCTCAGCCATGTTCGATCTCCAAAATCCATATCAAAGATTGAAACGACCATCGATTGATGTTGTCGTGTATCTGGCGCCCATATCGATAAACATTTCCGAATGCGGAAGTGGGCTGGCGAGTGGGGCACATGATATGCCGCTGGCAGGGCAATCCACTGCTCAGAAACATCTACACATCACAATTCACGGCTCAGGAAGACGATAATGCCACCGTCGATACCGTCACCGAACCTAAGGATCAAGCTTGAACACCTCAACCAGGATGCCTTTGCACACTTCGGGATGGTAGTTCAGAATCCCGCTCACAATTCCAGCCGACGCACGTCACAATCTCTGCAAGTCGTGGAAGCGAATCAAGGCTCAGCGCTGAAATATATTGATGTCTCACATCTCACAAATCACTATGGCTCAGCACCAAGTGGCAGACCTGCCAAGTCCGTTGTCAATATGTTTGTGTGCAAGCCGAGGAAGCTGAAGTCACGGAAAGCGAGTACGGAAATCGTCACTGATCAAGTTGCTGGAAGTGAGGTCGAGCATGTTTTTGATGTCGGAATACTGGAAAGGCATCCGTTCACCCCGCAGACATTCATACCCATCGGCGTGTCAAGGAATGACGTGAAGACGAAATATCTGGTCATAGTTGCGCCGACATTACCCGGATCCACGACACAGTCCAGTAACAGAACGATGCGGAGGATGAAGTCGATATTCTTTCCATGGACGTCATCGGGGACATCACAAGACAACGTAGACGCTTCGGCACCAAGACCCAAAGGCACTGGTCTGCCTGACCTGAAGAACCTCCGCGCATTTCTCGCGGATGGGAGTCAAGCTGTCACATACGGGCCAGGCACGTGGCATGCTCCAATGGTAGTATTGGGGGACAAGGCGATCGACTTTGTGGTTGTGCAATATGCCAATGGCGTTGGAAATGAAGATTGTCAAGAAGTACTGCTAAAGACTGAAGGAGGCGACGGTATAAGTGTCATTGTTGAGGTGGTACCTCAGAGTCCGAAGCCTCTTCGAGCAAAACTGTAATTGTAGCAAGCCACTTTCGAATGTCAACGCTGTCTGATGTGCATCGGCCGACAGTTATGACGGCAGACCACGCAGATGCCTTGCTAAGCTGCCGCTGCCAATACCTCATCGACCCATGCCAGTCTCACTACACTGCATCCCCTGGCGTAGCTCTTGTTCGTGAATACGTATTCTGTGAACACGATGGCCTCCACTTTCTTGCCGAACAACACGCTACTTGGGTGAACGGCCACGGTCTGATTTCCTGCAAGGGTACGGTATGATCCATCCGGCATGAGTCTTGCAGTGTTGCAGGCGAAGCCATGCAAGATGCACTGAAGGATAGCAGTGTTCAGCGCCTCGGTTGGAGCCCAATCTGCTGCATCATCATATGCCTCGTTGTTCGCAAACAAACCAAGCCCCTTGCACAGCTGCGTGAGCTGCTTGCGAATGTCCATGACATTCTGCATCGCTCGGTGACTGACAAAATACTTCATCGCCCACTTCTTGCGGTCCGTATTCTCCGCAGCATAGCTCCTCACTGCAGCAAGAAGGGTCAGATGATCACCCTCCCGTCTGTATAGTTCTCCGCGAGCTGCTTCGGCCTCCTCTCTCTTTTCCTCGCTCATGACGTGCAAGAAAATGTTCTCGACGCCAAGCGCAGCAACAACGTCGATGACCTCGCGTAAACAATTTCTCTCGAGCTTTGCTGCTTCAACAAGCACGCGTCCCAGGGCAGGCGTAAGAGGCAACTTCGCAATAGTCTGCCCGACATCCGAGATCTTGCCATCGTCTCCAAGCGCGCCTAGTCTGAACAACTGCAAGAGAGCTTTTCCGAGCGCTTCGTCAGCCGGTGGATCCAGCCACGGGAAACCGACCACATCATCGACGCCTCTTGCCTTCATCGTGACTACTGCCTGCGCTAGATCACACCGTAAAATCTCAGGCTTTGCCGTCTTCTCCATCGCCTCGAAGTCTTTCTTGGTGAATAGGCGCATGCACTTTCCTGGTGCTTCTCTGCCTGCTCGACCCGTTCTTTGCACTGCCGATGACTTCGAGATTGACTTCACCAGTAGCGAGTCCAGGCCCAGCTTGCGCCTGTATTGCTTGACTTTATGTTTGCCGCAGTCCACCACAAATCGGACACCAGGAACGGTGACCGAGGTCTCGGCAATATTTGTGGAGATGACGACCTTTCGTGTTCGATGAGGCGCGGGTAGGAAGACACGTTGCTGGGCGACTTGAGGCAGAGCGGCGAATAGTGGTAAGGTGAGGATCTGATGCTAGTTAGTCAGTGATCTCACGGAGCAATCGAGAGCGCTTACTTTTGGGAGTGCCGGGTCCATCGTCTCCGCATACTCGTTGATCAGACGTTCAAGTCCCTCCACTGTGTCTTGACCCGTCAAGAAGACCAGAATATCGCCTGGCAATGGCTCCTTCATATGTAGCTCGAAGACGGCTTTTAGAGCTGATTCGATGAAGTCGGTTGATGCTTCTGACAGATATGTGGTCTGAACAGGATATTGTCGTCCCTCAATATAGCATATTGATGTCAAGTCTGTCTTCACCGTTCCGTTGCTGCCACTCAGCGACTTGCTCATCTTCTTGCTGCTCTTGACCGCCTCATCGTCATCCGACACACCTCCCCAAGATGCGTCTGAAGAGGGATGTTCGTCGCTCGATAGTGAGAACGACGCGATGGGAGGCACACTATCGTCGGCTTCGAAGAAGTCGTATAGCTTCTGAACATCTGCGGTCGCACTCATGACCGCGACTTTGAGAGGTTGTCCATTTCTGCCAGACTTGTCACCACGGACGAGATTGCGCAAGAAGCCGAGGATAAGATCTACATTGACGCTACGTTCGTGAACCTCATCTACAATGACAGCACTGTATTGCTTCAGCGAAGGGTCGCGCAGTAGCTCTTGCAGCAGCATACCCTCAGTCAGGAATTTGACTTTGGTGTTTGGCGATACCGAGTTGTCAAATCTGACCGAGTAGCCTACTTTGCTGGCAGGCGAAGAGGAGCCCAGAGGCGTCCCCATCTCTTCTGCCACGCGTCTGGCCAGCGAGATGGCAGCGACACGACGTGGTTGCGTGACGGCGATGCATCCTTTGCACCACTTCTCGCTCAACAGGAATTGCGGAACCTGCGTACTCTTGCCACTGCCAGTCTCACCGACGAGCAGCATGACATTCTTGTCGCCGCGTAAGGACTGTCGTATCTTGTCTGCGTGCGGCCATATTGGCAATTTCTTCCGTGTGGTCAATAATTGATTCCTCTTTTCCGCCAATGAGGCGTAGCGTTGTTGCGCTGCGTGGATCCCGTTCTGCGTGGGAACGTGGTGCGGAAGAGCCTTGCTTTTGTGGTCAGGACCAGATGCGCTGTGCTTGTCACCATTTATGCGCTGCAGTGAGCCTTGGTTGTTTGTTCGTGATTTTTGCGCATTTCTATTCTGTTGCTGCAGATGCTGTTCGGCATTGCGTGAGTCAGCAGACGAGCTGTTCCTGGCTGATGCATGTTCGCCTCCGGGTCGCTTCCTCTTTCTCCCTTGACTTGAGACATGGTGAGGATTTTCACCCTCGGTGAGACGCACGTCCGACATCTCACAACCAGGTCAATACTGGTCAGGTGAGGGCAAACGGCTAGCAGCGAGACTTCAGGACCGGGTTCTATAGAAGAAGCTGCTATGCTGCTGGCCTATAGCAGTTTTCCTTGGAGATCCACCCGAAACGCCCGCAAGTACTCGTGTACTAATAAGATTTGCGGCACCAAGGGCAGCTGCTGTGTGTGGGCTGGCGTTGAGACGGCAAATGCCTCCGTCTTCCCGGGGCGTGATCAAACTGACTGCTTCTACGAGTAAGTAAGTGCAGCTGAATTTAGCTTGCAGAAAAAGTGGTATGCCAACTCTCCGACGAACGAGCGACGATCTGAGGTCGCTACACCGCTAAGCCCTTTTGAGACACACAATTGTGGATCCCGTAGCGATAAAAAGACAAATGCTTGGAGAGCAGAGGTGTTATTCTTATCATCCACCACTCTCGGTTCCGCTTGCTGATAGCGTAGCAACTGCATGGTGACGACTCGAACCATGACGCGTGATCAAGTCGCTGGGCGGGCTAAAGTCCAGTCTCGAGCGTTCACCGCGATCCTGTGCGTTTGCACTGCGCTGGTGGCGGGGAGTTCCTCCGTTACCAGCCAGTGGTAATGCTCAGCTCGGACGTGATGCATCGGGCAATTGCATACTTTAAAGGTTTGGCATCATCTTGCGATGGTTCCCGGCCAGTCGAGGATCCATACATGAAGTGGGCACCGCAACCTGGCGCTCGCAAGGTGTGTGCGATTGTTGGTTGCATACGTTGCGACGATGGCTCAAAGCGAGCATGTTGCTCGAAGTCTATTGCTCCCGTCCAGGCAGAAGCTTTCCTCTTGATTATGTTCTTTTAAGCTTACTAGAGCATACCGTGCGGCATACGGCGCTTGAGACCAGCTGTTGTGTACAATACCCGCATACTCCTTGGTTGAGAGGTCTGCTCCCGCAGATGCGCATCCTTGTTGGATCGTTGCATTCACGGCCGCATTCAAGGCAAGACAGGCGAGGCGGCACAGGATGTTCGGAGTACTGTCTTGGATTTGAATGCAGACGTGTAAAGAAGTGTCCTAATTTCTCGCTACCGCGCAGCTGGCCTTTGCTTCTTCCACCCCTCTTTCACCACATCAGCAAGCGGCGATAGACGTGGAAGGGCCTCGCTCCGTCTTCCAAGGTCGGCGCGGTTTGTGATCCCGACATGAGTCGCTTTTTGACTCTGACGCAGCAGCGGCACATGTGTGGCAGCTGATGGCCTAGCCGTGTCCTATCGTGTTCCTACTCGTGAGCCGGGCCCCATCGATTCCCACCTTGCGCTTGCGATCCTGCCCTTGGATCATCGCTGTGTGTGTGTGTGTGAGTTCGTGATTCTCGTAACCCCGCCCTGCTCCTTTTGTGGTTTCTGTATACATTGGCTCCTGCCCTTCGTTTATTAAGAGCTTGAAGCTCCCAGTTCCGTCTGAACCCCAGCTTCAACCCAGCGCTGTTGCATCGTCTTCCCGTCATAACTTGCTTGCTTGAGAAACACGCGCCTTACAAGCGCCATTCTGTTGTCAAGCTTCCTTCCTCGCCCAGCCGAAACCCATACATTTCTCACGGCTCACACACGCAGCCCGGTGATCCGGCCGGGCTGCTTAGCACCGCCAGAAGGCTGGATAGGTCATCCTTATAAAGTCGCAGGTCTCGCCATTCATCGCCGTGCGAGGCGCTTCTCACATCGCTCCTTCCGTACTCACGCCACAAGCTCCTGTCACCTGATTTAACTTTCATGTGATCACCTATCTCGCTTTGGTTTTTGGCGAGTCAATTCTGCATTTCGAGGCATCCGTCAGAGCAAACCTTTATTCTTGCTTTCTGGGGACACATTACGATCTCGACCGTGATTTTATACAAAGGCGTGATGCAGGCCTTGCCTCGTCCAAGCAACACAAATGCAAACGCCGCAGAGCAAGGCAATACTCTCCCAATACTACCCGGAAACCTCGCACGAAATGTGGCTACAGGAACATCACCTCACGCGAGAAGGAACGATCAGGCCAGACAAAGCTCATTCGGTTATCTGCTCATGGCAGATGCCGCCGTGGACCATGATGCATCATCTTCCAACAGCCTTGTGTCACGGGCACCTGACACGCCCAACACTATGACCGGTCAGATGAGGCCTCTTGCCTCCCATTTCCGAGCCTCAACTACAACAACAACAACAACATTACCGTTGAGAAGCAATTACAGTCCTTCTGAGCCGTGGGCGAGGCAAAGACTGGATTATCACGATCATTCGCATCGAAGAACGTCATCAGCAGGAAGCGGATCTGATATCTCGCTCTCAGACATCTCTGTGGAGCCATCCAGCCCGTCAGACATGGCCTCGCCGCAGGCGTCAGCCCCCAAACCCGTGTCAGATCAAAAGACAACGCCAAATGTCACTCGCAAGGACGATGAAGGTGACTGCAGCATCTGTTGGGAGCCATTCGAGAAGGAGAAGAATGAGTTGATCTGGTGCAAGTTGACTTGCGGAAACAACTTCCACAAAAAATGCTTCGTGGAATGGCTTCTGACACCAAAACATCAAAGAACGACTGGAGAGTTGACTTGTCCCTTCTGCCGAGGAAAATGGGATCCTGCGGAGCTACGCACGCTGCAAATCGACAACGGGATTACACCTGCACGGCCCATCAAGCGACCTCGAGTTGACACTCGTGTACCTTATCGAAGCGAAATGCGAAGATTGTACCGCGAGCGGAACGCGCAGCGAGGAGCCAGAGCGCCATACGATCAACATCCACCTCGCTGGATGGGTGATAGTTACCGGCCAGCATATGCTTCTCGCCCGAATGCAGTGCCTGGCGGCAGCGAGAACTGGCCGCCGGCTTCCGCTAACACTTCTCCTTACTACTCGCCACCATCCATGCGTCCAGTGCCCGGGGCACCTCCAGCGACAAGTCAAGCATCAAGCTCAGCGTTTCGACCGCTCACCCATCCGATCTACCCGTCGATGCAACCGATGCAACACTTCAGCCCCGCAATGCCATATGACCAGTCGATGAATGTTGCGTACACGAGTCCCTACGGCAGCACCTTCCACGCACCATTCCCGCACCAAGCACAAACCCTGCCCTCACCTCCAATGAGTCCACCAAATCAACCTCACGAACCTTTCGCACCCGGATACAACCCTCTTGCGTTCACCCAGACACCGTACCTTCCGCCGTTGAATATGATGCAGCAACCACGTTCTCCGCCAGGGCCACCACAGCCACGGATGAGTCGCTGTCCGGCCATGCAGTCGCAGGCGCAACCGCAACGAATGTCGCCGACCTCACCGCATGCTGCGGCCTCTCAGTTTGGCACGACGTCAATGTCTCATCCTCATTTCTGCCCTGGCATGCCGGGCATGATGCCGGTGAGCTTCGACATGCAGGTCAATTATTCTTACTCTGCTTCTTACAATCTTGCTGGACCTTCGATGCCTTGAATCGTCGCGACCATGATCAAGCACGGTGATCGATCTCACGGGCGAGGAAGCAGGATTGAGGAGAACAGCCTGAATGCGCATGTGATTCACGAAATGACGCGATTGCTGTCATTCAAATGTCATCTCAGATCACCACACGACCAAGGACCTTGAGCAACGATGACCCGGTACCGGGATCATTTTTCAAGCGAGCACTTCGGGTCAGCACGTTCACAACAAGCAGTTGGAACATTCTAGGTCTGGCTCGGAGAAAAGAGAACATCAGATCGCGACGGCAATCAGCATCAACAGGAACAGCAATACACAATTCACAATATCTATCAGCATGACGACGATACGACTTTTGCATTATGGCGGCTTGACTCGTGAGCAAGCACGTGCATTCATCAGCGATCAAGCCATCTATCCAGAATTTGATCATCTACCCTTTCAGTCAGATCCATTGACTTTTCTATGGCATGGGTGGACAGAGTGGAACGGACACAGCCTACTGGGGGGCATGTGGGACTGGATTAGAATGATCATCACCAACCCACGGATGGTCGGTGGAGTTTTTGGTGAAGTATATATACAGATTTGCTCCATATGTGGAGACACTTGTTCACTCATGAGGTCTGCGAGGACCACGACTTGTAATGTTAATACATGAAGATACCACGAAATGAAGTATGAATATGAACAGACAAAAAGCATACTTTGATTCGCGAACACTATGACGCGTCATACCAGTCTTGAAACTGGATGAGGTGTTCTCGGTAGATGACGATGGCATTGCTTGACGTCTGAGCATGCGAAAGCTTATTTTGCTCGTCTCAAGGTTTTCGGTTTGACCAATATCCAGACAGGCTCGGAGTCTGAACTAACTCCGAGAATGGTAGAGAAGGCCACGCCGGGTAGCTCTCAGGCTTCCCTCAACGGAGTCAACGTTTTCTGCCTTCCACTACACCCGCTGCTCCTCCTTGCCACATCTTTTCCAGCTTTGCGCACGTGAAGGTGTCCCCTCATCCAGAGTATACAAGCCATCCACTTTCTCTTCCAAAGAACCTTCTAGCAAGTCGTGCACCACTTGTGGTCGGCTGGCTGAATGCAACCTGTTCTCGGGGTACATTGACACGGTAGATGAAGCGCTTCGCTGCGAAGCGTAGAAGTTTGTCTGCTATGCCTTGACCACGAGCACATTTCGAGACCCAGATGCGCGATATGCCTATTGTCGCTGGCTGTACTTTCGCGTTCACTGTGATCGTGGCGTCTGTCGCCTCTTTCTGCTTCGTGGTCGTGGTCGTGCTGAGGAAGTTGTCTTCGGTCTTGCTCGCTGCTGCTGGTATCACGGGATGGGCCTCGAAGATGCGCTCAGCCAGACATACGCCCAGTATCTTGTCCTTGCGCACGAACAAGAAAGTCTTGTATCGATCGTGCTTGACTTCATCTCCTCCACCGATCCCCGGCTCCACAACCTCACCCCACAGCTCCTCCTCTCTTATCCCCACTCCACCCAACTCAGTCTCGACAACCTCCAGAGCTGCGTGGACTAACTTTTTGCATGCCGCCCAGCGTTTGCCTGTCCCTCGTTCGATAGGCAGTATGATGTCCTCCTTGTAAGCACCGTCCTCGTCTTCCAGAATGCGAAGCTGCGGTCCGAGCTTGTTCATTGGTATGCCATCCACATTGCGCGTGTGGAACTTGTCGTGTAATTTCTTGTCCTCAGCGACTGAAGGTCTGTATTCCATGCCACATGTTTGGCAGCGTTTGTGCACTTGCTGGCCGAGGTCGAGGCGCATCTGCGTCAAAGGCTTGTTCTTCGTCCCTTTCGACTTCTGTTTCGGCTCTACTTTCGATGGCAAGTTCTGAGCATTCTTGCTTGGGAGTAGAGGTCCAACGTGGAAGTAAGTGCTGCCCGGCTTCTGGTCTGGCTTTGCTCCGATGTAGATGGCCGTCGTTTTCGGGCCCTGTAACGCAGATATCTTCAAGTCGCTTTCCGACGTATTCTTGTGTTTCTCTACGATAGCGTTCGAGAAAGGCAGGTTCGGAGAGGATGGCGGCGTCCCGTCTGGGACGTTCTCGTCTGAGAAGACTCCAGATGCTCGGCTCGGGCTCGAGGGCGCGTCCTCAGGCTCGATGCGACGCTGCTTTCTTGGTGCATCATGGCTAGTGGTGGACACATCAAGCGATCGTTTCGCGTATGTTCGCTTGATCATGTTTGCGAAGAGAGCATCAATAATGATTTAAGATATCGGGAGATGGGAAACTTCGACGCGCGAAGCACGCGACCGCGTCTGACAGGGGTGGTGCGGGAAGAGCCGCTTTAGAGTTATCGATAAGCTAAGCCTAAAAGAGACACTTTTCTCTGGCGGCAAGAGCGAACGAGAACTCGCTTCGCACTTCGACATTTTGAACCAAGATCTGACGAAGTGAAACACACATGAAGGATGGCTGAAAAGGTACGAAAAGATGTGAAGAGGAAGAGGGGTCGGAAACGCAAAGCCCGCACAGATGGTACGTGCTCCACAGACGGAGGAGGTGGACATTCTTTGACGGAGCAGTAGTGGAAGTAAGCTCGAGCAGCAGCGATAGCGAAAGCGATGTCTCGGAAGAGGCCAAAGAGCCAACAAGCAACGGTGACAAGCATAACGTTGAGATGGTAGGTTCTTCAACGCGCCTTCTTGCGATGGACGACACATCTAATTGGTTACGACAGGCCGATCAGAATTCGAGCGAGAGCGAAGAAGAGGCCGTGTTGCAAGTGAAGCAGCCCGTTGTGAGTCATCAATTGTGCCGTTAGGCTGAAGAATGCTGACTATGGGCCTAGCAAAAAAGCTTCTCAGAAGCGGACTTCAATTCGTGGTACCTGCGACAGATAACAAAGGAGCTTGAAGGAGACCTCGACAAGATACGATCAGCGAGCGACTTCAAGGACTCGTCTTTACCGGTACTGATTACAGCACTGCAGCAAGGCGCCGCTCTGTTCTCGACCGAGGAGAAGCAGAGGCTGCTGGGAACCACATCGTGACAATGAACACGTATCACAGGACTAATAATCAGCTTGCTTGTTGGCTCTCATGCATCACCAGCCTGGTAGAACATTCGAAAGCATATTCCCGTTGGATAACATAACGTCTCATCTCCACAGCCAAAGAGCATATCCGACTCCAATCGCAATAACACCGACGAATACAGCAGCCTTCAGCATCGCTCTCTTCGCCATTTTCTCCATCGCCTTCTCAGCATTCTTCTCAAACTGCTCACCACCACGGTTCCCGAAAGGGAACTCCACATCTGGCTGGTCTTTCTCAAGATACTGGCATAGCGAGCTCCAACCTTGCCCGACCTCCCAATCCAGATAGCTCCTTGCTTCTCTCTTCAACTTGGCCTCCATCCGCGCATAGTGCTCCTCAGCCCAGCGCTTCCCGTCTTCCTCAAAGCTCTTGCCCGGCGCACTCAAAAGCGAGACGCTCAGGAACATCGTCCGGTACCACCAGCACATCTCTGCATCGAATAGCCGAATCGTCCATAGGGACCAACCATCAATCACACGCATAGCCGCATGGAGACTTCGATGCCAGGCGTCCATGTCCTTCCTCCGATTCAGGATCACCTTCGCATCAGGGTAGTAATCCAGCAATTCTTCGGCGAAGAACATTGGAGGCATGTCCATGAGCACCTCGAGGTCACCGAGCATCACATCCCAATCGAACTCTCGACCTGGCTGGTGGTTGCCGTCCTTCTTGGCTTGGAGAAGTGGTGTCCAGTAGATCGGCTCGTTGGATCGGGTCATGGGCATTTCGAAGCCGTGCCAGATGGGGCCGTAGCCGAGCATGCTTAGGGCGGTGCGGAGAGAGTCTGTTCCTGTGCGAGGGAGACCGAGGCAAATAATGCGCATCGGCTTCTTGGGATCGCGAGTCTTCGTAGGAGGCGTGACGGGCCAAATGGTGCGTGCCAGCGTGTCCGCCATGACTATGAACTTCTTCCGGCTTTTAGCAATCCGCGATGAAGGTCGGTGTAAAGCATCTGGGAATTTCTCAAAGGCTGCTGCTAGACTATATAGTTTTGCGCATCTCAGAGCATGTTTTCCGTAGCATTTTACCGTCCTGGTAATGCTTCGTATCGAGTACGCGTATCGTCTATGCTCGCTGACGTAAGACTTTTGAAACTTTTGCAGTCGAGCAATCATTTTATGGATGAGCTTCTACCTCGTAGATGTCCATTATTCAATGGGATCTTAAAATGTATTAGACAGTCTCTAATGATCTCAAAGTCGGTTCGTAGGTCCTAAGATCCTACACCTTATCATGGCTTCCTGCGACCACTCGCTTCGCCCACTGTCCGACTTGATCAGACGAACGTTGAGTAAATATTTAGCCACGGCTGGAAAATACATGTGCGCAGTCCTTTCTCAAAACGTTGTAAGTCGCCTCCATGTTCGACTGGAACCTCTAGATGCGTTTGTGCTGCATCTCTGACCTCTACCATCCTTTCGGCTGATGACCGACATGAAGGAAAGGCTTGATGCTTTCAAAAGGACTGCTCCTCATCTAGGACAAGGATCCAGCTTTCGTACCTGAACCTTTCCCGCCTATACAACTCGATGTTCATCCCGCGGTGTAATGGCCACCGAAGTGCGATCCCGGCTGCTGATAAGGTCCTCGAACTCCTTGATAATATCCTCTTCCGTATTCACATTGAAGTGATCACGATGGTTGATGGACAAGACAAGAGCTTCGATATGGAGTAGTAGCACAAAGAGTAGTGCAAGTTAGCGCATTGATTAGGATCTTAAGACGTGTTAAAGACTTTCAGGATAATTATTCACAGGTCAATATATCCTGAGCTCCCACGGATCATGCGCTGTTTTGCAGAATCCTCCGCACATCTGGCCTTTTCACCTTCTGCACAATAGGGACCCATTTGGACTCTGCGACATCTCTGCGGCCGTGAGTTTCCAGGTCGGCGATGATTCCACGGAATTGTGTACCTATCTTCAACCTTTTGGCAACGTCATCGAGTTGAATGGCAATTGTAAGGCGCACAGTGCCAAGACCGTCGCCATTTGGTCGTCCGGAGCACTTGGTCGCCTTCCTTCTTTCACCTTCGGCGCTACAACCACATCATTTTGGTTTTGCGCCGACGATAATCAAAGATTCGCACCAATCTCTTTACAACAGTTCTTGCTGCCGCTGCACAGATCATTCGCGAACCACACACAATCTGCACACACGATGTCGACCAAGTACACCTTCATATCTCTGCCGGGCGAACTGCGCAACCAGATTTACGAGCACATCCTCGACTCTGGCCTCAAGTACGTCCCGCACACGCTCCCTCCTCTGTGGCCGTCACAGGAAGTCCGCATACGTCCCGGTCCCGGAATCTTGCAGCTCAATCGACAAATCCGTTAGGAAGTGCTTCCTATGATCATCACGAGGCATCTCTCGATCGACCTTCGCGGACACGACGGCGAGGAGCAGGGATTCGATATTCGGAGATACAAGAACGACAAGTCGGCCGCTGAGTGTGTTGAGGCGCCAGAAGTTGACAATGCCGGACTCCGCATGTTCGACGCGTTCCTCGACAAGTGCGCCAATGCACAGTTGGTGAAGGCAATCACAAAATTAGAGGTCTGCGACTTCATTGAAGTGTGCCCGAGCGGGCATGAAAGGTACACCTTCCATCCGTCGCGCAAAGGCAGATTAAATCATGTCAACGAAGGCCGCATCGCCAATGGTCACCCGCAGGGCACATCGAAGATTGTCTTCGCCCCAGCATTCCAGTTTGGCGTCGAGGACGGAGGCGACAGGATTGTGCTGCGTGCACCTCTCTGTCTGGACAAATACTACAGAGCGTACATCGACGGACACGTAGAAGCGTCAGTTCGTCAGGCCATCAAAACCGGTCAAGTCCTCGATGGTATGTGTATCATGGGCATCGTGCGCATGCTTCGGAAGTCTGGGTTTTCGAACATCCTGCACTCTTTGCATGTGCAGTCTGGAGGACAGGTCGCATCGGTGCGATGTTTCATGCTCTGTGACGATAAGGATGTGGATGCTCACACTGGAAGACTGCTGGTCAACGGTTTTGAGCACGTAGTCGTGGATATCAGTATAAGCGAGATGCAGAAGGTAGAGGCGGTATGAATAGGAACTTGATCTAGCGTCGGCATCAGCCTAGAGGCTTGAAGAGGAGCATTCACCACTTCTCTTTGTGTATTTCAATTGAGCGTGGATATACACATTGCGAATATCATACACAAAATCCAGAATCAACTCACATTACAATCTCCAGTCTCACACCCCCGAATAAACTGCCGTACAACCCCTCCCACACTCAATCCTCTGCTCCAAATCCACCTTCCGTCCATTCACATTGACCCTCTTCTTTGGCGTTATCTGAAATCTATGAATCTCCTTCCCCCTCCCCTTCACCGCCATCTCCTCCGCCTTCAAATCCAACGGCATGATATACACCGGCGCAGACACATTATTCCTCTTCCCCGTACCCAGCTGGTAATACTCGTTATTCCCCCAAAACACGATATCCGCGCCCCAATTCGTGTCGTTCTCGCTCGTTCTCGACGACGCATCGAGGTAGGTTACATTGTCCATGACGGCCGCGGAGTGCGATTGCCCCACGCTCAAGCGCGCGAGCCGGATGGGGATGGTGACGTTGCGCACCTCGTCGTACTCGAAGAGACCGGAGAGGGTGGGGATCTTGGTGGGGAGCGCTTGCACGTGCGTCCAGCGGCCGTTGGCGAGGTTGCCCCAGATGCCCTGACCGCAGGCCCATGTATCCGCCGTGACCAGTCCCAGTCTTGCGCGTGAAGACTCCTTCTCCTCCGATGAGGATTGTGACGCGACTTTTGTGGCGTCGATGGTGAAGTAGCTGTTGTTCCCGCCGGCGGCGACGCTGGTTACCTTGGCGACTTGGGAGGTGCCGGTGTAGAGCTGCGTTATGGGCACGAGGGAGGGGATGTCGATCACGCTGCTATCTGAGGAGGTGAAATCGAGTCCCAGCTGACCGAGCGAGTTGTCCCCGAAGGCGAAGACGCGGCCTTCCTTGTCTGAGGCGAGGGAGTGGTGGTCGCCCGCTGCTATACTCGTGATCTTGAAACCGTGGAGGGTCTGTACTTCATGCGGCTGATCGTATGCGCCTGCTGGGCGCGTTGCCCACGTTAGTCCGGGGATGCCTAGTTGGCCGTGGCGTGGGTAATCCTGACTGCCCGAAGCAGCCGAGTAAAGACGTCCCTTGGAGGTCATGAGGAGGACGTGTTCGAGCCCGCCGGCTATGGAGGAGACTTTCTCGCCCCAGGCGAGGTTCGTGGGCGTCAGGTTGCGGTAGCTGATGCGGCTGGAGAAGGAGAGGAAGGGGATCCACGATGACTCGGAAGATTTAGGACCGGAAGACTGCTCGTCTGCGGAGGCGGGGATGGAGTAGACGGTGCCGTCGTCTGCGAGGGCGAGGACGCGGTCGCGCGAGATGGTGAGGGAGCGGAGGGATTTGCCCGTCAGTGTCTTCTCTGGCGTTGCAAGATCAGGCTTGTAGCCTGTGCCCCATTGCAGCAGATCTCCCCTCTCGTCAATGGCTGCCCCGAATGTTCTGTCTAGCTTTATATCGCGCAGGAGGATCCCGTCGAAGAAGGATATCCGCCGCGGCGTCTTTATGAACTTCTCGTTCGAATCTGGCGCCACGACACGCCCGCTATTCGAGCCCCACGCATACACACCGGGGTTCTCCCAGCTCCTCTTGACTTGCAAATGCTGTGATGATATGATGTCGCGGTTGTCCTCTTTGGACGTCGGCTGGCGGCGCTGCTGCTCGAAGACGGGCGTGGGATCTGATTCGGGCTGCGCTTCGGCGTACAGGTACCATTTCGATGCCTGTAGGGAGAGGATGGCGCCGCCGAGGACAGACGCGCCTATTATGTATCTCCGCGTTGTGCGGGCGTTGTAGCTGTGATCATGCGAGTATACTCTCCGCTGGATCGTGTGAGAGGCATTGGCCTGTCTGATGCCGCTGGAAATCGACGAGCGGCTCTTCAATGCGCTCCTCGCACACGTCTGCGCAAACATCTTGATGACAAGATACGAACTGAAGAAGTATGTCTACCGCCCGAGCATTGATTTAGATACAGTCATGCCCCAATCCGCCAAATACGAGAGCAGGTGCGTCTTCTAGCCTCGTTGACATCACGAGTATACCCCAGAAAAGATCGGCGCGAGTCAGGTCCCGTCCAGGGTCCACATCTGAGCTTCAAGCCACCAAGGGCAATCGTGCAGCCAACAAACACTCGACAATTACCACTTTCCCTCCCTCTGCAGACCATGAACGACGATGGATGGTACACGAGTTTTGTACCGCGGGGCAAGGCGCCTGCCGCCTTAAATTCACCATCGAAGCGAAGGGAGACTGTGAATGTGAGTTCTCAAACTACACTGGAGGGCACATCCCCACCACGTTAGAGACGAATATTGATGCGCGAGCGCAGGAAGGCATTCGAGCTGACGTCGTGCCCGTAGACGCCCTACTGAAGCCCGTCGATGAGAAGACGGAAGACGTCAAGGTCACGGGACCTCCACCCGCGACAGTCGCCCGCCGCGCAAAGTCGTACAGCGATTTCTACGATGTGGTGAGGGCGCACGTCAGAAAGGAGAATCGGCTGGAGAGGGAGAAGCAGAGGAAGAGGCATAGGCGGGAGCAAGAGATGAGGAATGAGCTCGAGTTTGGGGCGTGGTATCATGGCGTGCAGGCTGATCTGCTGGATGCGAGCCATGAGGAGTACCAGTGCGTTTTGAGATTGATGCATCGTGTGAGCGGCGTGACGCTGATGGGACATGCAGGCTTTACCGCGACCAGCTCCATCTCACGGAACAGCACCTCGACTCGCTGCTCACGAGTGCCAATGCCGCACTGCAGCTTTTGGCGACGCTCTCGAACAACTTCAAGGCGGTCGAGGCGCAAACAACAGCATTCCAGGGACAATGTGAAGACCTGCTGAACGACCAGAAGCGCACATTGAAGCTGGCAGACGACATATCGGAGAACCTGCAGTACTACACCTACCTCGAGCCCATGACCAGACGACTGAATGCCCCGGGTGCTGGTCGTCTCGTAGGTGGGAAGGAATTTTCCGAGATGCTGTCTAATTTAGATGCATGTCTGGAGTACATGCAAGCTCATGTGCGCGATCGCCACATCCAGATCGACATACACGAATGCTAACATCTCTCAGCCGAAACATCGCGAATCAGCCAGCTACCGCTCCAAGTACCGCCTCCTTCTCACCCGTTCCCTCACACTGATCCGGAACCACTTCGCCAACGCCGTAAAGGAGGTCACCGCCGACATTACCAAACGCATCCAAGAACGCCAGCTCAACGACACGACGCAATCCGCGCTCCTCTACGCCAAATTCCGCGTTCCCGCGCCCGAAATGAAAGAGATCGGGATTGAGATCCAGAAACGTGCCGTGCTCCCTGCGGGCGCGGAGCCAGGCTCAGAGGCAGAATACCAGGGCTTGATGAATGAATTGTACCAGACGTATGGGACGGCGAGGAGTAGACTCTTGCGGCCAATCATTGCGAAGAAGATGGCTGAGCTCGCGGCGGGGCCGAGCTCGTCGAAGGATCTGGTGGCTTTTGCGCAGAGCGGGATGGGGTTTTTGCGTGGCATTTGCGTGGACGAGTATGAGCTGTGGTGTGAATGGTTCACGAATGCTGATGATGCCCTCTATGACTTCTTGGAGGAACTTGTGGAGCCATTCTATGACTACCTCCGTCCGCGGACGATACACGAACAGCAGATACAGAAGCTGTGTGAGCTGTGCACGCTCATACAGACACGGTATATGGAAGAGGAAGACGAGGATGAGGATGAGGATGAGGATGAGAAGGCTGAGAGACGGCTGGACTTTGCGCACCTGGTCACGCCTGCGTTGGAGGATGCGCAGTCGCGGTTGGCGTTCCTGACGCTGACCACGCTGCGGAACGATATTGAGTACTACAAGCCCAAGCCTGAAGATCTGGAGTACCCCCGAAAGAGTGCAAAGAATGGCACACAAGCCGGCAGGAAACCGAATGGCCCCGTGCTTTCTGGCAGGAAGGAGTCGAACGGCCAGCTCTCCAGATTTGCCGACGAAGACGCTGATGGCACGCTCTCATTCGCGACTTCACTGCAAGACTGCTATCCCACGCTGCGCAAGGCTGTCTGGCTACTCAGCCGCATCTACCGACTCGTGCACGTAAGTCCTGCGCATCCCTTCTTGCTTACCCACCATCATAGACTAACGAAACCCAGTCCTCCATCTTCGACGACCTCGCCCACCAAATCGTCCACCAAACCACCCTGTCCCTCTTCACCGCCTCGACGTCCATAACCAAACAATCCTCCCCCACCGACGCCCACCTCTTCCTCATCTTCCACCTCCTCCTGCTCAAGCAGCAGATCGTCGCCTTCGACATCGAGTTTGTCTCCCCGGACATCTCGTTCGACTTCCTCGGCACCGTCACAAACACCTTCTGGGAACTGAGGAGTCGGGGCGGGCTTTTCAATCCGTTGAATCTGGTCAGGCTGGTGGGAGGCGGGCTGGTGCCGAAGGTGGTGACGAATATGCTTGATGCGAAGGCGGAGTTGGATGGGCGGTTGAGGGGGGTGATTGGGGAGTTTGTCGAGGGGTTTGCGGGGAGGATGCTCGCACCGCTTCATCCAACGGAGAAGGGCAAAGGTGGCAAGATGGCGAGTGAACTCGCGCTAGCCGATGCGCAAAAAGCCACAGCGGACGTACGCACGACGATCCAGAAGGACGTACCCTTCCTACGCAAAAAGCTGGAAGAGTACCTCCGTGATCCGCGCACGAAGGAGACGCTGGTCGCGGCGGTGATGGATAAAGTCACGGAGGGGTACGAGGACTGGTATGAGGAGTGGGCGAGGGGCCCTGCGGCGCAGAGTGCGGGGAGGGGAGGAAAGAAGGGGAAGGGAAGGGAGGATGAGGTGTGGGGACCGCCTGCGTTTGCGGATTGGGCTGCTGGTGTGTTTGATGTGGGGAGGTTGGGGTTTTTGGACGATGAGGATGGGGGTGGGGGGAGTAGACGGGGGAGTGAGGTCGGTAGTATTTGATGGGAACGGGCTTTGGCTGCGTATACCTATGCACAACACGATGAGAAAGATAGCTTGCCCACTTGATGAGTTCGAATAAGCAAGTGCTCAGACTACCGTTGTCATGATATAGCATTGCTCAATGCATTCAACATCGATCACGTAATCCTGATGATGGACCTGGGAGCAGCCAGTGTGCTACATCCAGAGAGCTACAAGGTGTTCTGAATGCAGGTGTCGCTCCCCATCTTCAAGGATGGATTCCGGAGCGTGTAGGGCTAACTCCGAGCGAATTCCGAGACGCGGCGCGTGATACAAGCTTCTCGTGCCGTGACTCTTCGTACCCAGAGCTTCGCATTCCTTCACATCTCGAGACCTGTACGTGACATTTATGGAGATGCCCGAAGCGTCGTCCCAACAAATGTGCTTCATTGGCCAATGGCCTGACTAGCTCTACATTTTGACATGTGGAACTGATGAGCTTGCTATGAGCGAGCCGCAGCTTCCCGCTGCAGGTGTATTATATCATTCGTCATAGCTCGGAGCTCCAGCGCGTGCGGGTGGTGATGGGTCGTACCATCATGCTTGCGAGCAAGGGAGGGCGAGATAAAAGTTTATAATGCTGTGGTGACTCAGCTGTGAATGTTTGAGTACTTCACTTCTCTATCCTTCTGATATCCAAAGGACACGATTGTTAATATTGAGATTCATTGTCAGTAAAGATGGCGACCACTTCTGATATTCGGACTAGCGAGCTGAAAGAGCCTGTGGATGTTTCGGAGGTATGTTTCATCACTTCGACTGCTATGAGCATGGATAGGTACAAGAATTGATGGTTGTGCTATAGTATCTGTTTCGGCGATTGAAGGACGTCGGCGTTCAGAGTATTCATGGCGTGCCGGGCGACTACAATCTAGCGGCACTGGACTACATCGAGAAGCTAGACATGCGATGGGTTGGTAACGCGAATGAGCTCAATGCAGGTCAGTACCATGAAGATATGCGGCTACGACTAGTGCTGATACAATGTGACAGGATACGCTGCAGATGGCTACGCCAGAGTCAAAGGCATGGCTGCCCTCGTGACGACCTTCGGCGTTGGCGAGCTCTCAGCCGCCAACGCGATCGCAGGAGCCTACTCAGAATACGTGCCCATTGTGCACATCGTGGGCTACCCTTCTGTGGTCTCCCAGCGCGACGGCGCGCTTCTGCACCACACACTGGGCAACGGCGATTTCACGGTCTTCCAGAAAGTCTTCAGCAATATCTCCTGCAATGTGGCCATGCTGAACAACGCATCTGAAGCCGCGACATTGATCGACAATGCTATCCGCGAGTGCTATGTGCATTCACGGCCGGTGTATATCAGTCTGCCAACGGACATGATTGCACAGAAGGTTGAGGGAGCGAGGTTGAGCACGCCGATCGATCTCAAGTTCAAGCCGAACGATCCTGAAGCGGAGGACTATGCGACAGATGTGGTGTTGAAGTATTTGAAGGAGGCAAAGAGTCCTGTGATTCTGTTTGATGCTTGCACTCTTCGACATCATGTGAGTTGATCCCAAAGGAAGGGCGACCTGCGGGTGCTAATGAGAAAAGGCCGTCGAGGAAGCTACAGAGTTCATCAAGACTTCTAATTTGCCTGTGTTTGCGACACCAATGGGCAAAGGTAGTATCGATGAGACGCTTCCGAATTACGGTGGCGTATATGCCGGAAGTGGATCGAACGAAGGCGTCGCAGCACGCGTGGAGAGCTCGGATCTGGTACTCAGCCTGGGCGCCATCAAATCAGACTTCAACACGGCCGGCTTCAGCTACAACTTGTCCCAGCTCAACACAATCGATTTCCACAGCTACACGATCAAGGTCCGATATTCAGAGTATCCAGGTGTCAGGATGAATGGTGTGCTGAAGAAGCTCACTGCCAAGCTGAAGGAGGGCATCAAGCTCAGCGTGCAGCCAGGATCATATGAACCAAACAACGACATTTCGAAACAGGAAAAGCAGTCCAGCGAGACGGCAATCACACACAATTGGCTCTGGCCACGACTGGGCCAATGGCTCCAACCTGGCGACGTTGTCACGACGGAAACGGGCACAAGTAACTTCGGCATTTGGGAAACACGGTTCCCCAAGGATGTCAAGGCCATCTCGCAGGTGCTTTGGGGAAGTATCGGCTATGCAACAGGTGCAGCTCAAGGCGCAGCGCTCGCTTCCAGGGAGGCAGGAATCAAGCGCTCCATTCTTTGGACAGGCGATGGATCCTTCCAGCTCACCGCACAAGCAGTGTCAGACATGCTCCGCAATAAGCTCAGTCCCTACATCTTCGTCATCTGCAACGATGGCTACACGATCGAGCGATACATTCATGGTTGGGACGCTGGATACAACGATGTGCAGCCATGGCGATACAAGGACCTCCCAGCTGCGTTTGGCGGTACGAAGGAGCAGTACGAAACGTATGCCATCAAGACGAGGGATGAGCTGGACAAGCTCTTTAATGATCAGGCGTTCTCAAAGGATAATGGCAAGTTAAGGTTCGTGGAGGTATACATGCCGAAAGAGGATGCGCCAAATGCGCTGAAGATGACGGCGGAGAGTGCTGCGAAGAGGAATGCTTAAGGATCTATCATTGAGATGCGAATTCAGAATCCGCGTATATGTACGTTCTCAACTCAGTAATTGACAGCGCATCTAAGCTCATATGGCGTTTGACATGGTGTTGCAGCCGCATGCCGATGATCGTGACTTAGCACCGAATTGCTTCGGGTAACCCCAACGCTAAGCCTACTTCCGTCTTAAAGAATGGTCTGACGTGCCACGATCCTGCACTAGGGTGAGATTATCGGACACCGAAATATAGTGCTTGTCCGTCTTCTGTCGGAGATCTAAATTCGATCACACCGTTTCACTCGATCGGTCTTTGACCGCCGTGGGTTGCTGGCCATGCGGGTGTTCGGTCCATCTACCGCGGAGCATTCCGAATTAATTCTCATTATACCTACCGTGATCGGCATTCTCAGATCATGCAAAAACAGCACATCGCGATTGAGTCAGAAGTGGTGGCCGTTGTCGAGGTTGTGAAGACATGTTGTGCACACTACTCTGTGTCTGAGCAAACTGCCTACTTCTCGTGTTTATCTACTTCCATGGATCTACCTTCGCCATGGCCTCGATAACGATACCGAAAGGTCCCATTAATCTTGCAGCTTTGCTGTACCGGCCGTCGACAGATCGACAGAAGTACACGGCAGTCATTGTGGTCCATCCTGGCGGCGGTGTTAAAGAACAGGTGACCTCGCTGTATGCCAACAAGCTTGCTGAAAGTGGCCTCCTCGCGATATGCTTCGACGCATCCCACCAAGGCGAAAGCGAAGGCGAACCACGATTTCTTGAAGATCCGAGTGCCCGAGTCAGCGATATCTGGGCCGTGGTCGACTATCTCCAAGCTCAGAGCTTCGTGCATCCAGAGAGGATCGGTGTGCTTGGCATATGTGCTGGTGCTGGCTATGCTGTTGCAGCAGCAAAGGCCGACTACCGACTCAAAGCTGTCGCGACAGTATCGATGGTCAACATCGGTGATTCGGCTCGACGAGGCTGGCAGGGAAACGAGGATCCGCAGAAGCATATACGGAGTCTGAAGCTAGCGGCAGCTCAAATGAGTGCGGAGGTCACGCATGGTGCACCGAAGGCGATGGCTGGATACATATCAGCCACTCCCGGAGAACGGACTCCATACGACCTCAAGCAAGCATTCGAGTATTACTTGACCAACCGAGCCCAGCATCCACGAGCGTCGAACGAGATGCTGGTATCATCGATGCCACGCGTCATGAACTTCGACGCCTTTCATCTTGCAGATCTGTACTTGACGCAACCAACCCTGCTTGTGGTTGGCGAAAAGGCGGGCAGTAGATGGCATACCGAGCGGCTAGACTCGCTTATCGGAGGGGCGACAAGGAAGGTCGTGGTATCCAATGGAACACACATGGACTTCTTTGACAACTCTGATTATGTCGATATTGCCGTGAAGAACATCTCGGAGTTCATGATCGAGCGCATTGGAAGTCTTGGGATGTCGCGGAGTCGAAGAGGATCATGAAGACTTTGAGGGAGGCTATTTGGATTTTCGATCTACTGCACTTGAGCATTATGATACCAATGCATGTTTCTTCTGAGTGCTCTTCATTAGACCTACTCTTCATCTACTGATGTCCGGAAATTGGCTTGGGGACGTATGGCTCCTCGAGATACTTTGTCTCGTCATCTGTCAGCTTCTTGCCAGTGACCTCGACCGCCTCATCCAGACGAGCAAGATTGCTGAAGCCGACGATGGGGATAGTCTGCTTCTGCACGATCCACGCCAGAGCGACCTGAGACATCTTCCATCCTTTCTTCTTTGCTAACTCTTCGACCCGCTTGATAATCTCATTGTCCACCTCCGTGACGCCACCGAACATTGGACTCTTCTTCGTGATCTCGGACCGTACTGTCTCGGCACTTCCAGCAGGTCGGGCGAGATACCCACGGTACAGAGGTGACCATGGGATGAGACCCACTCCGGTTTCGATGCAGTATCTGTTCATCTCACGTTCCTCTTCTCTGTAGCACAGTGAGTAGTGCTATGGATGTGTGTCAGTTATTTAGATATTGCCCATGGAGAAGCGGCACTCACATTCTGCATCGATACGAATTTGGTCCAACCATGCTTCTCTGCAGTATATTGCAGCTTTTGGAATTGATAGGTCCACATGGAGCTTGCACCAATGTATCTGACCTTGCCGGACTTGACGAGATCGTGCAGAGCTTCCATAGTCTCCTCTGGCTGCACAGTTGGGTCGTAGCGGTGGATCTGGAGCAGGTCGATGTAGTCGGTGTCCAGGCGCTTCAAGCTTGCATTCACGGCATTGAAGATGGCTTGTCTCGAAAGGCCACCTTGGTTGATGTAGTCTTTCGTGTTCTTCAATTGTGGATACCTGAGATGTCAATTCTGGTCGCGGCGCTCCAGCAATGAGGGAACACATACTTGATGTGCGACACAGCTGGCGTCTCGCCAACCGTACCAAAACATTTGGTCAAGATCAGAAGCTTGTGTCTGGGAATGTCGTGCTTCTTGATGAAGCGACCGATCAATTCCTCGCTCACACCATTCGAGTACACATTGGCTGTGTCCCACGTATTCAGACCTCGTTCGTACGCGCCCATGAGCAGTTTGTCGACTTCGGCCTCATCATCAACAACCCAAGGCTGCCAGTCTTTATGGCCAATGGACATGGCGCCGAGGATTGGCAGCGATACTCGCAGACCACTTTTGCCGAGCTGGACATATTCGACCTTGGTCGAGTCAATGGACTCCTGCAATGCCTTTGGTATCGCTTCGCCCATATTGATTGCTGTTAGTCTTGATAGATCAGTAGGAGATGCTCAAGTGAATTGCAAATGAAAGAAAAGTCTAGAGTAGCCGACGGCTAAAGGATCAGGGACATCTACACGTTTTATATCTTCGGCCGATGCGGGGAACGTGCCATTCTGAAGCTCGTTGTCGCAAGCGGTCCGTCACGCAATCAACACGGCCTTAAGCTGCTATCGCCATCCAATATCCGATGGCTTCTTGATGCATGCTGTCTTCATTGTATCGATCAGAACGTGGCTAATGCAGGAGCTTGATGGATGTTAGGGAGCACAATTGCCGATTGGAGTCGTGATGAAAAAGTGGGGTCGCACTTTTGGCTGATTCAACATAATCTCTGTCCCCTCACTCAGCATCATCGCACGATATATTGGATACTTGCGATGAATCTCTCTATAGATGCACAATACACTCTTTGAGTAACTTGCACAGATCGGGGCTTCAAGACCAACCCTCCTTTTGCATGCAGAATGATTTCACGAAAGTCACTCCAACCGAGATTCAGCAATATGCTCAGCTGGATCATGGATTGTACAGAGCCCATGCTGATTACGTTGAACATGCTTTAAGGAGTCTGATCATTTCGTTCTCTTATCGCGAATATTTCGATTGACTGGCATCGCCTTCAGATTATCTAGGTCTATACTCTTCAATAACACTTCTCGGGGCCACGTATTCACCAAGCGGCTTGCATTCGTGGTCGAAGCCAAATGACTTCGGTCCACCAATCTCCAATGCCGCATTTGTCCTCGTCCACTGAGGAGAAGCTGTGATCCCAATCACAGTGACGCGATACCCATACTTGAACTCGGGGACTCCAAGCGACCTGCCAGATCCATTGTCGATGATCGCGATCAGATCAGGCACGGAAGCTATGATCTCAGTCTTGCCATCATTGGATGTATGCTCGGCGTATATATTCTCGTTCTTGAACGGCACTTTCAGGATGCCCCCGCGAGCGACAGTTTGTGCTCTCCGTGTCGTCTGATCATCTTCATCGTCATCGTCAAAGGCTTTTATGTGAACGACGCCGTAGTTGTGTCCCTTTGAGAGTCGGTTCTCGACTTCTATAATCTTTCCGCGAAAGAGCACTTTTGCAGAGCTCGGCCCACCGACTTCGTCAATAATTGTTTCTGCCACGAAACCTAGACTGTTCGCGGCAGTACTCTGGGCAATGCATCGACCAATTCTCCATGCTAGAGAGCACGTGTTCAGCACCGAGAATTGCTGAACCTGATGCGTTGTGTGTGGTTTCGTGGCGGCACCCACGGCATAGCCCATCTCGACGCAACCCGCTCTCAGGATGGAGTCGACCATCTTATCATTGGAAGAGCTTGACATGATGATCGTGTTGCCGTCACCTGCATCAATTGAACATGGCGTGAGCTGCCCTGGATCGTGTGCACAGAGGGTAGTCTGCCACGCGGTGGGATATGCGCGACCCATCCAATCGGCATCGATGACTGGGACGTTGAAGTTCTTAGAAGAGCCGATGTTCAGAGGCACGAGACCGTTCGCCCCGCCAATCTCGATTGGCATTACCGCATGGCAAGTGTCCAAGTTCATGTACTTCATCAAGACCTTAATTGCATCAACAACTTCCGTGCCACCAGCAAGACGCTCAACGCTCACTGCTGGTGATCCAAGACCGCCGCCGCCGATGATGACATCGTCCGGACCAAGAGATGATGCATCGATGATTCTCAACCGATTGCCTTCCCGTAAGGAGTCTATCAGCTGGATCTTGCCGCCCTTTGGATTACCTCCGCCAGCACATCCGAGTAAATAGGCACCGTCCGCCAGATACTGCAGGTCTGTCTCGCTCACGATCCATTCTGCTCTGCCGGTATCTGTGATGACAATCTCCGGCCTGTATGTAGCTGGGTCTACTGGAAGTCGTTCTCTGAAGTCGGGAATTGTGGTATCGCTCAACGCATCCTGGCCTTGTTGACCGCGCTCTTGCGCGTCCGCTTCTTCAATATCTTCCGGCCCTTGCTGGGAGTTTGAGGTAACGTCCAAGTCTCCCACTGCACGCACCATGGTCCTCAATCGATTGTCAACGTACGACACCGGCAAATGCTCAACCTCTGCAATCTGAATGTTTGACTCCACAGCTCCAGCAGCCTTCGCTTTGTCAATCGCAAGACCCTTTGCATACTCTACGGCTTCGGCCACAGACTTATCCGCAGTAGACTGTATGATGTCCACAAAGCCGCACACGCGAGATATCGCGGCGCCGACGGCGTTTGCTACATCATAGAACGGCGGTTTAACCAGTCTTGACGCGCCATCGAGCGAGTCTGGCGCCAATATTGCACCACCACCGACAAGTAGAACTGGCACATCCTCGGGGGACAACTTCATAACGTCGACAGCGCGCTCAAGCATTTTCCTCATCATCGATCGTGCATCGTCAACCAATTTCCTGTCCAGCCCTGACACCTTGCTCACATCGCCCACTTGGGCCGCAACAGAAGCAACAGCAATGTCCGTTGCCGTCAATACGTCTCCACCGAAGACAAGTGCAGATGTTGACAGCTTGCTGCCTACGGACTGTGGTCCGATGACGACTCTCCCGTCTTCGTTCTTCACGATCGACCCACCACCAAGACCGATTGAATGTAGATGCGGCATGCTGTAATTGACCTCCACGCCCGCAATCTTCACATACGCCGCAGCCTGTCGAGGCATACCAGACGAGGTCAGGACTCCGACATCAGCCGTTGTACCTCCTATATCGACGACAATCACATTTTTCGTCTCATCTTTCAGATTGAGACCAGAAAGGAATGCAGCACCCCTCATCGAGTTTGTCGGGCCAGACATGAACGTGCGTAAAGGCAGGTCAGCCGCAGCCGAAGCGCTTAAGACAGTCGAGTCGTTCTGCGTGATGTACAGCGGACACGTGAGACCAAGCTTCTTGATTGCAAGTCGGAAGCTACGAATAGTCTGTCTGGCGTACTGGAGAATGGCGGCATTAAGCACACTAGCATTCTCGCGCTCCATGAAGCCGATGTTCGCAACGGTGTGACTCGCAATCACATCCACCCCAGGTAGTTCTCTAAGCAGAATCTCTCGTATCCGATCTTCCTGCTTGAACGTCTCGTCAATGGGCGAGAAAACGCCAACGACAACCACAGCGGAAAGACCTAGCTCTTTGATTTTGCGCGCTTGCTCAATGACCTGTGCTTCATTGATCGGTGCCTCCTCAGCTCCATCAATGCGTATGCCTCCATCCAGGAAACCCACATAGCCATACAGGATCCTGGCTAGATCAGCAGGCCACTCGGCGAATGGATCCGGCGCTTTCGCATAGCTCTTCGACACGCGCAGGATAGCGACGCGTCTCAATCGACGCGCATCCCGCTCCACAACGGCATTGATGAAGTGCGTTGTTCCTATCGTCACGCTCGCGACTTGTGAGGGCTCAAGTGACGCTAAGTGGAGAACCTGCTCAATGGATGCCGTGATGCCATCGGTCGTGTCGGCCGTGGTTGGTGTCTTGAAGTGAGCAAGAACGCCATTCTCACTGGTCTCCTTCGTCTCCTTGTCGTGCGATGACAGCTTGATCGCGACACAATCTGTGTTCGTGCCTGTTCACGCCTGTCAGCTTGAGACTTGTCTCCGTTGTCGGCGAAGCCTCGCAAGAAACATACCGCCAACATCAACGCCTATTCTGATCGAGCTCATGGTGCAACGTGCTCGCGAAGCAGCACAAATATCGCTTGATCTAATCAGATCATCTAGTGATGTGTAAGGTGCCGAAGGTGCAGAGAAAGGTTCTCTTAGTGGCTTGGCTTGAGCAAGGTGGATACTCATGCTCCCTCTCTAGCCGCGGGGATATCTGTTGAGTCGTGCAAACGATCGCAAAGCATTTTGAAAGCAAACAAAAGTGAACATTCGAGCATCGCTCGACTAGATGAAGCCTATGATAGGCATATGCCATGTTGTACACCTTTGGCTAAGCTAGAAGCCAAACGGTGGGATAAAGAACTCGTGGCCGAGATATAGATACATGAAGACCGTGGTCTGTCAGATGCCATTGCTATCATGAACGCCTTCCCTCCACTTTTGATCGGTATGTCACAGATACAAGCAACGCCCAAAATGTCCCTCTCAATGTAGAATCTCTCCCAATGCAATGAAATCGACAATTGCGGCCGACGATAACTCTTTCGTGTTTGCGAATATGCCCTGGAAGATGGCATCGGAAAGTGGGAGGAAGTCTGCAGCCGGTGCCTTCTCGAAGTCGGCAAGATCGTCCAGAAGTGCCTCATCGTTGGAATCTGCTGGATTGAGGTGATCCTCATCCTTATCGTGATCTGCGACGCCGTTGACCTTTGCTTCTTCCGACTCTTCCTTGACCGGTGGTCGAATTGGGGGTGCCGTGTCTTCAAGAGCTTTCCTTGCCAGGCGTTTGAGCATGGACATAGACCGCGTCACGATAGTCGAGAAAAGCTTCGCCTGATAGACTTCCTCTTCTTGCGCTCTTTGGCTCGGATGATACTGGTTATTCGGCTGGTTCCTCTTCATGACCTCTTGCGCTCCATCATGCTCTGCAAGCTCAGACACAACTCTGAAGAGGCCCAGTTGCCATCCATCTTGAGCTTTAAGCCATGCTCTTGCAAGACTAGGGTCGGATGCGGGTATCAGCATCGACAATAGATCGGCTGTGAGCATGCCCTGAGACAATGTGGGCTTCCTCGCAGCAGCTATATTGAGCACTTCGATATCCATTCTGTTGAGTGGCTTGCGTTCGTGGCCGCTCACATCAGGAATGACAGCAATGGCCATGCCGAAAGCTCGCGTCAGAAGATCGTACTGCTGATGAACGGGCAGATCGGAATCCTCAGCATCTTCATGGTCAGCTGTGTCCACAAAGATCTGCCTGAAGAAGCTCCTGTTTGGATCGTCTCTTGCCAGAAGCTTTGCGAAGGCGTCGATCGCGTTTGGATAGTATTTATGTACAGACGGTCGGTAGCTCGCGAAGCGGAAAGGGTTTGTCTCGGTCGGAATCGGTCCTGGCGCGAAAGCGAGAATGAATTGCAGCAGATTGTAGGCATCATCCTGCGAATCGAGTACAACTTCAGCGGCAGTGTTCGACAAGAAGATGATGACATCTTTCATGAAGTCCTGGGTGTTTATTGACGACTGCAACGATATCACCCGCGTTGCCAGCAAGCCGATCGTATGTGCCAGAAACTTGACGGCTCTCGAAGCTGCCATGAAATCTGAATTGTCGGGTACTTTGACTGGCTCGCCGCCGGGAACTCGAGGAGCATGGTATTGAGGAGGGAATCGTGGGAAGGAAAGGTTTCGTAATATCGAGGTGACAGCCACCAATCTCTCCGCTGCTCTTGCTCTGTTGTATCTCTTGCTGCCGACCTCCGGCACATCCTGCACTTCTTGAAGCTCTAGTCTCGCCAGTCTTGCCATCTCTTCATACGAGCCATGCTCAAGCCCCTCGATGCGCTTCGATTCGTCGCTAAGGTACTCGACTTGCTCTTCGCCGCAGTCAATGAGCACATCCAGCAGGTCACCGCATTGAGGAAGTTCGATGTATCGTTCTCGTACAAAAGTGGGATCGTGCGTCACCTTCGCTAGAATGTCAAGCGCGTATCGCACCTCAACCGCGATCCCAGATTGAAGACTCAATGTCAATGCTTGGATGTCCAGAATGCCGATGTCAAAAGGCCCAGGAATGTCAGCATCGTGCAGTGGGATTATGCCGACAGTGTTTGCTACTCTGTCCAGCTCAATGCCGCCAATTGTGGAGGGCTCCTTTGATGGATCCATTTTGTAGAGGAGGCAATGTCCGGGTCTCGCGTCAGGCTGCGCTGTTGCGGCTTCTTTGCTCTCTGGCGGTACTGAGCTCTTGGCGGGAGGAGGCGTTGGAAAAGCGTTCGCGTTGACTTGTGCAGGCGAGCCTTCTAACTGTCGGCTGGCGCTCTTGCGATGCTGGTCGACCATGTTTGGGCGAGGTGTGGCTCCGTCATGCTGAGGTGTTGACCAGCCATTCGTGCTTGGTAGCGAGGCATTACTTTGCTGTGGTGTCATTCCGGGTTGAGCGGGACTCTGCTGTGCTTGCATGCTGGTCATGCGCGACTGCAATTGCGCCATATAGGCCGCATTCTGGGGTTGATTGTTCTGTTGCGGGACTTGCTGGGGCATGCCACGATTCGGCGACATGCTTTGTTGACCTTGAGGCATGCCTGGCATCTGGCCTTGCTGCTTCATCTGGGCCATGCGCTGCTGCTGACTGCTCCAATATGCCGCCTCCCATGGACCGAGATTGCGCTGGAAGATCTGCTGCAGTTCTGGTCCAGCATTCGGATACTGCTCAGGCGGCACGCCCAAGTTTCGAGCAAGTGCAGGCCAGCCGTTCTGTTGCGTGACACGTTTCGATGAGCCGGCTCTGGAGATCAGTTGAAAGAGGACAAACAAATTGACCGGCCGACCAGCGAGAACAGGATGGGCATCGAATGGTTGCTGAGCGTGCTGCATGTATTTCGCGACCTTCTCGATGAATGCGCGCTCTTCAGCAGCTCGTCGTGGATCGTTGTGCATATTGGCCATATTCGCCTGCGGTCGCGTCGGGGTGCCCATGTTTGGTTGATTCGCCGCGGCTTGCTGCATCATTGGGTTCATGCCCGCCTGTCGCTGCTGCATCATCTGCCGCTGGCGCTCTAGGCTCATTCGGTTGATGGCCGCCTGTTGCTGCGCCAGATTTGCGGATAATTGCACGCCTGGAAATGCGCCTTGTCCTCCGCCCATGTTCTGCATATTCTGCATGTTCTGCATATTGGCGAAGTTCTGATTGTAGCCCTGCGGCATTGATGTGGTGGGCATGTTGAAGTTCTGGCCAGGCATCTGACCGGCCATCTGTCCTCCCATGCCCATTTGCGCGCCGCCCATCTGACCGTTCATGTTGAATTGCGAGGGATTGGGGTTCACCGGCGTGCCACGTCCGCTGCCATCGGGCGGAGGCGACATCGCCATGCCAGGCTGCTGACTCGGAGGGCGGAATTGCTGGTTGGAGAGAGTTGGCGATGGCGTCGCGTTGTTTGAGCCATGCTGGAGGTAGTTGGGAAGGCTCGTAGGAGGTTGTCGGGGTGAGTTTACAGCACCACCGGCGTCGTCGCGTGGTCGCTTAGAAGGAACAAGCTGTTGAGGCGTGTAAGGGAACTGCTGCGGCGTCTGCGAGCGCGCAGGATTGAATTGTGGGTTGTTGAATTGCGCATTCGGCGTGTTGTTTATCATCTGAGGGTCGAAGGCTTCGGATTGGAAGCCATAACCATTCATGGTCGCTCGGCAGCAGGGTGACTACAGGTGCCTATCTATTCGACACATTAGCCATCCATCAATCCATGGCATGTAAGTCGCACATGACGCGAAATGAATAATGGCCAGCGACGCAGGTCCGAAAGGAGCGTGAGAGGCGCGCGCGACGTGTAGTGCGGAGACCAACCAGTTCGCTGACAAGCCTGACATGCCGGCCGTCTGGGGCGGGAGAGGGGCGGACTTGGCTGCTGATCGGAGATTTCGATGGAATTCAGATGCACGAAAAGGTATGACATGTATAAAACAAAGCCTAACTTACCCGAGAGCGTTCTGTTGCGTTCCGGAAGAACGGTGTGCGGTCGCAAAGGAGAGAGGAAAGTTTGGCGAACTCCATGCCCCAGAACAGGCCTCACTTGGCGCTAAATCGGCAAAACCAGCGACTTGTTCTACGCAGACACTGTTATTCACGACGACGACTTGAATAATTCTCACGAACGCTCTCTCACGGCCAGGAACAGCTTATCCATCTATTGGCCCAAAAATTGAGCAGGCACAAAAATGGATTTCCAAGGCCATCTCGGCTCAAAACGTCAGAGAGACTAGCGCGCAGAACCCAGCCCGATCTAAGAATGAAGATAGATTCACGAATTACGAACTGACATCCAATCCTTTTTAAGCCATAGTCTAAGCGATACACACCGTACGACCTGCCCCTCGCTCCGTTTTGGTTCCTTTACGCATCTTTTGATCCTGGTATCCGTGTTGATTCGCCTGTCTCGCTGTGTCTGTCGATCTCAAGACCTCTCCCAGGAGCCATGGCGAGCTGGCTGCCTACATGAACCTGAAATCTTGCAGCCAGACTGTGGCACGGCTCTAATTCAGCACTCTTTCCATGTGTCCCACTGCCTTATCAGGCGAATCGACAGAGTTGCTCGTGTCATCACAGAGCACTAGGCTTGACAGACTTGGGCGGCACTAGGATATCCGACAGGATGACTACTACCTCGTTCTCAACTGCTGACGGGTCCATCCAAAAAGTTAACGGAAACACTTTCGGTGAGCATCCAATCTGAATCACTCTGGTCACACGAGCCAGAGATCCACCAAAGAGCTCGTCAAACTTTCTCCGTTTCCACGCACATCGACACCAAGGATCGCTACTCGAGGGCACCAGCGGTAATCTGCAGACGGGGAACGCTTGGACCACCCAAGTCTCCATCATCCATCATCTGCGCATCCAAAACCCGTCATTCAATCTTTATCGCGCAAGCTTTTCCACCCCTTGTGCGGCGGAGTGTCTCCTGGTTCCTTCCTCTAGACACGCTCGTACCGCGTCAAGCCATGCATGGTCCTCGCGTGCATTGGGCTCGGCGTTCGTAGCTCATGCCTGGCATGAGTCCAGCCACCAGTCCGGATCTACTGGCGAAAAAGCAATCTTTGCACGAAGCTGAAAAGCTGTCCAGAAGATCTTTATTCTATGCTCAACTTATGGCGTTCCACGTCCACGAGGACCAGATTCTGTTGCTGTTCCGGTACTGAGGTGACAGGTCGTTTCCCATCCTTAATCAGCACGTGACATCATGGGTACATGCGAGGATACAGCTGCCGAAACATCTTGAAGGCTCCATGGCTGAGAGATTTGACTAGAAGATAGCTTCTCTGGAAATCGTAAATCTCCACTGGGACGACTTAGGCTCGCTTTACCGACCACTACATCTGATCAGGTGATCTGCACCTCAGTCCTGCATCTTCCTGCGCTAGGACAATTTAGGGTGCTAGTACCGTGGTCTGTTTGTTCCGCCGGTGCTCATGAGAACGAGGCTCACTAAGCAGGACTTTTCAGCCTCATGACGATCTCATGGTGCAATAAACGGATTCCAAGGCTTAGAGGAACGCTTACAAGATGATTTACTGTATGCAGAATGCACAAACCGCCCTTTGCATTTCGTCCGGAGGCTGCAAAACTCTGCTTTGGGAAGCCAGTCTCTGATCTCGTAGCCTCGAAGATGTGGAATCAATTGCATTGGCAGTACCTGCATCTGCGAGGCATGTGTGCCTGACATACCCTTCATCATGGCTACTCTCGATTTGAGCTGGTATTTAAGTCGACCTTCGACTTCACTTTACTCTCAGCCTACAACAGACACATCAGAAGCTCTTCCATCGTTCGACCACTTCAAAGACTACGCACATTCTAGCTGAGAAGGCGTCACCAGATCTCACCACTATGCCAGGACCGATCAGTTTCTCTCAATACTTCTCGCCGGGAGAGGAGCCGCCAACTGAGCTCGGGCGCTACAGAGTCCTGTCAAGCACAGCTGGGATTCGTGTGTCCCCACTAGCGCTCGGAGGCATGAGTCTCGGAGATACTTGGGGGTGGCTTCGACCGATGACAAAGGAGCAAGCATTCGAGCTCCTCGATGCATTTGTAGCAGCCGGAGGGAACTTCATCGATACGGCGAACAACTATCAGAATGAGGTATGATGCTCGGTATGGCTCGTGCAGGTATTTTACTGACACAGAAATTCAGCAATCCGAGAAATGGATTGGGGACTGGATGGCTGCTAGGAAGAATCGTGATCAGCTCGTGATAGCGGACAAGTACACACTGCCCTATAAAACCCACTCCATGGGCAAGCAATATGCAATAAACTGGTCCGGCAACTCCAAGAAAGCGATGCATCTCTCACTGAAGGACTCCCTCGCCAAACTCGGCACCGATTACCTCGACATCTTCTATGTGCACCTGTGGGACTGGTCAACGTCCATCGAAGAGGTTATGGATTCACTTCACATGCTCGTAGAGTCTGGCAAAGTCATGTACCTTGGTGTTTCGGACACGCCTGCCTGGATCGTGAGCGCAGCGAACACATATGCGAAGTTACATGGCAAGACACAGTTTTCGATCTACCAGGGTGAGTGGAACATCATGAAGCGGGACTTTGAGCGCGATATTATTCCCATGGCACGTCATTTTGGGATGGCTCTGGCACCTTGGAATGCGCTTGGTGGTGGGAAGCTTCGCTCGAAGAAACAGATGGACGCATTGCAGCAGGGTGGTGAAGGACTACGAATGGGTGCTCAGCAATCAGAAGCTGAGCAGAAGTTCTCTGCTGTGCTAGAGAAGGTCGGCGAGAGGCATGGCGTCGACTCAGTCCAAGCCGTGGCTCTCGCCTATGTTATGCAGAAGACGACAAACGTCTTCCCGATTGTTGGAGGGAGCAAGGTTGAGTACTTGCATGACAACATCAAGGCTCTGAGCATTCACTTGACGGATGAGGATATGGAGGAGCTGGAGGGTGTTCAGACCTTTGACTCTGGCTTTCCCATGAATTTGATCGGCCCCGAGCCTCGCGTGACCGGCCAAGCCACTTTCTTGATGCAGCATGGGGGACCTCTGGTGTTCAATACGGATGGCAAGCCAATTGGGCGTGCGTAGGATGACAAGTCTTCATGCGTTGCTATAGAGTACTGGGTTTGGCTCTCAGTAGAATGATATCATTCTCTATTCTTTAACATCTCCATGCTCGGCAGTACACGTTCCGACAGTAAATCAGTGTCAGAAGCATGTGCCACACGTCACATACATGCAATCCCTCTGATCTCAGCCTAATTGTGGCGATGCTCTTCATCTTGATGCGAAAGTGGAGCTCTGCCATGCGAGACCCACGTGAGAACGACCAGGATCCACCGTACGTCACGATGATGCTCCTCACAACCACGATATTCCCGCCCGCAGCATGCCAGATCCAAAACCTGATAACATGGCATTTCTGGCGCTATCGGCTATCAAACAGATCTACCCGCTCGTGATTGCCCCTCAATTGCCCCTCATTCGCTGTAGACCCCTTGCCAATACTGCCTCCAACAGGTTGTACGCCTTGTATGACGATTGTAGGGAAGGAGTAACCCACAAATTATTCGCACGGGCGTGCCTTCCCGCTTGTAAGCTGGGCCTGTCTGAAACTCTGATACAGGACGCGGGAAGGAGCATGTGAGCATATGACGTACGAAGTACGCTATCTAGGCTGCCAGATGAATATATAAACATTCTGAACTTCTGTTCTTCACTGTGAACCATCAACCACTAACTTACATATCAACCAACACATAACCAAACACCAACCAAGAAATCAATCAACATGTCTGACGCAGGACGCAAGGGTTTCACCGACAGTACGTCTCCTCCATCGATAGCCGACTACCACAGAACACTGCTAATGCACCATGCAGAGGCCTCCGAGGCCATGACCCCAGACTCACAGAAGTCGACCGGCCAGAAGCTCTCCGAGGGTGCCACCGACATCACCGATAAGGTCTCACGGTCAGTGAAAACCCACACTTTTCACTGATAACTCCGTACTGACGTCCATCCCAGCAACGCCCAGCCAGAGAGCGACAAGAGCGCAACCCAGAAGCTCGGCGACTCCGTCTCCGGCCAGAAGGACCAGCAGGCCCACGGCGGCACTGGCGGCGGCATCATCGACAAGGCCAAGGACACCCTCGGCATGAACAAATAGATGCGCCAACCATCGACACACATCGAGTGCTAGCTCAACCATCTTCTGAAAGGTTGACGCTCACGATGAATGATGCATGCAAGAGACGGTCTCACATCACACATGACGATCAGAATGTATAAGTAGTATGATACCAATAATGCGAATGAGGACCAAGAGGTCACTTTGACGAGATTCTGCTCTTGCCATTTTCCAAGCTCTTTCTTATACTTTTCAAGCTTTCAGCTACTCATGTGCAAGAACTGCCATCCTCGTCAAGTGCCTACTGACGGAAAGGACCACAGCCGACGCGTGCAGCAACGTGCACATCGTCGAAGAATCATCTCAGATCAGATCATGCGGAGAGGAAGCTTTCCGTACCCGCGGGACCTCAAAACAGCCTAGCGCCATCGCGACCCTGAATGAGTTATATCCAAAAATGCTCGGAAAGTGATCAATTGAAAAGACATCATTCGCTCTTTTGCTTCGATTCGTCTTTGTGTTGTTTCTTCACAGTCTTGCAATCATGGCTGGACGCGGTACAATCTCGCTTTTGGTGCTTTCGCTCCTTACTGCGCTGTACTGGTGGGCGGATGCGAATGTGGTGAGCAACTGTCGCGACGAAAGAGTTACTGCGCAGAGCTGATCTTCTTCCAGCACCGCTTTTACATTTTCGACCCGGCACAAATGCATGTGCTGGTGAAGGAAGCGATCGCTCTCTATCCAAATTCCACAGCAGGTGTGGCTCACCACATTGTCGAATCACTACGGGAAACGCACGGCGCAAACCACATTACCGTCTCGCCCTTCGCTGACCACCCACATCACTCCGAGAACGCCGCCTGGGATCGCTCGCACCAGATCAGTCCGCTCGAAGACGAATGGCTCTTCAATAATGCCGGTGGTGCCATGGGGTCCATGTACCTCATCCACGCGTCCATAACCGAATACCTCATTATCTTCGGCACGCCCGTGGGTACGGAGGGACACACAGGCAGACACACGGCAGATGATTACTTCCACATCTTGGAGGGTGAGCAGTGGGTTGCGGATGCACATTCGCTTGTCATGGATGTGTACCCCAAGGGCTCGGTCAACCTTATGAAGAGAGGTGTTGTAAGGCAGTACAAGATGCATGAAGGCTGCTGGGCGCTGGAGCTGGCCCAGGGCTGGATTCCACCCATGCTGCCCTTCGGCTTCGCGGACACATTTTTTAGCACGCTTGACTTCCATACACTTTACCGCACGGTCAAGATTACAGGACGAGAGATGATCAGGAATCTGCTGCATGGCAAGATCTAGGCATGTGCACGCTTGCATATCCAGCCAGGTTGGACGCTTGGACAAGTGTTTGTCCATAGCAAGTATAATTTTGATGCATGTCCATATGCCGACACTTTTATCTTCTCCTCCCAGCACCACCACTTGCCTGTGCCTTGTCTGCAAGACTGACAACATCTCCAATGCCAGCCTCGGTCTGCTCGTCCTCCAGCGCACGGATCTCCTCCCTGCAATCCCACCACTTCTCCTCCGCACGATCAAACGCACGCTTCCGCACTTCCTTCACGCTCTGCGCGTCAGCCTTGCTCGCCTCACTGAGCTCAGCCATCACAATTTCCTGCCACTGCACCGAAGTTCTAGCATAAAAGTCTCGAAGTGCCTCAAACGGCCGAGGATATGGCAGACCGTCCGATCGCTCGGTGATCTCCTCTGTTTCATCTTCATCCTGCTTAGCTGTTGGCTGAGATACGAGTGTTGGCGTCTCGCTCGTGACAGTGCCGACCTCTGTTGCCTCGTCACCAATCGAACCTTCCTCGTCATCATCCTCATCTTCGTCTTCCTCGTCGTCGCTGTCCTCGTCATCGCTGCCTTGCCAGTCCTCTAAGTCTCGTTTGAAGATCTCGCGGACGCCGTCCAGCTTCCCCAAGTCGATCGCCCACATCTCATCGAAAGTGTACTCGCGATCGCCCTTTTCGAATGTGCCGCCGAATATGAAGAGTGTGTCGTTCTGCACGGCCATTTGCGCGTTGAAGCGGGGATGCGGCATCTCAAACATGACAGGCTTCTCAGGACGTTCATCTTCGGCTTCATCCGGAGCTTGAGACGTCTCGATCTCTTCCTGCGCCGCGCCTGCCCTCATCTCAAGTGCTCGCAAATTCGCCAGCAGTTCCTCTTCTGCTTGTTTTCCCTTCTCTCTTCGGCTTCGTTCTGGCGCTGCTTTCTTCGCCTGGGCACGCGGTCGGCGCAGAGTCAGCGGGAAGTATCGGTTTCTGTCAACGTTCCATGCAAATAGTTGGTTAAAGAACTCGCTATCCATCCCTTCCTCACTCTCCTCTACATCATGCACGCCACCGAATTGAATACCTCTGCCCTTGTGAGGGCACATCGTGGCGCCAGCTCGAGTCGGGTTCGGGGCGTTTGCCGGCTTTTTCCTGCGCTCCCACCGTACTGTAGGTAATGTGCCTGACGGCGCATCGCTACTCGGAGGTGTAATTCGCAGGAACCACGTATCTTGGTGCATGACTGGTTTTGTGGTGACTCGCGGTCCGCCTTTACCTCCCTTGTTACCCGCATTTACGATTGTCTTGACACGACTATAGCCACCAATCATGCAAGCGCCACTCTCGTGCGGAAGCAGCGTGAAGCTCGATCTCGCATCGGGTTTGCCTGTTGCAGGAGGTAACTTCGGCTCATGCCAGCTGAACGTCGAGCAGTCGTAGATCCACAGGTCATTGAGGTACTTCGTGGTCTGGCTGGTGTCCTGAAAGCCGCCAAAGAGGATAATGTAGTTCTTGTAGTAGGTCAATCGGTGGCCTGATCGCGCTGGTGGGCCTTTGCCTTTCCCTTCCAGCCGTGTCCACTCGCGTGATGCGGGATCTAAGCGCCAGAAGTCGTTGTAGTGGTAGAAGGTCCCTTGCTTGGGCGATGAGAACTCGCCTCCGAACAGGTAGATGCCACCAGCGTTACCGCCTCGACACCAGGCATGCCCGCTTCGAGGTAGAGGGGAGTTTGGTGATGTCACTTTCCGCCACTCGTCGCGGTTGATGTTGTAGATGAACAGATCATTGAAGAAAGTCGCCAGTGCTCCATTGAAATACTCGCCTCCAAACAAGAACAACTCATTATCATTCGCCGGCGAGCCCAGCAGCGTAGAACTTCCTCGTGGCGTTGGTGGCTCCGAGATCGTCTCCGTGACCTTCAGGAATTGCTCTTGCTGGCGTGCGTACTCTGCCAGCACGGCGTCGAGATCCACGTCCTCGATATCGCTGTCTTCGTCGCCTCGCCCCTTGACCTTTGCCTTTTTGTCGCTCTTTGCGTTTTTCTTTTCTTGCGACTTGGCCTTTCGTGCTTTTTTGTCAGCGTCTTTCGACTTCTTGTCCTTCTTCGCCATGATATGTGTATCCAAGCTCTTCCTTTATGCTGGCCAAATATGGCAAAATTTCGTCCAGATCAGCAGTCCTCACGCTTTTGCAAAAAACGTGACATGAGCTTAATTCGGTCACGTCACGGAATCATAGCCGACATGCAAAAAAGGTTCACTACACAAAAATCCAAAGCGTTCTGGCAACTATAGCCGACATCGGGCACAGCATAATAGAGCTCGCAGCAGCATCCACAGTACCTGCATTCAGAACAGAACCCACTGACCGCATCGCCCTGCCAGCGCATCATTCCGAGCAGCAGCCCGTCCCCTTCCCCTTCGCCTTTTTCCGCCGTCAGCCAGCTATGACTCGACCCATTCCGATCCGCGAGATGGCGAGCGCAACCATCAGCGCGGCAAAACTTGTCTCCAAAAAGGCCCACAATGTGCCGGGTAACTCTGCCCCGCCGCGGCCCCCAATTCTGGAGGTGTACTATAGTGTATGAAACACCGGGCTGATCTAATTGGTGGTAGGGAAGATACGGATCACGGAGTACTTCTTCGAGGTACCGCACGATTGGAGCAACCCGGGCACCTCACGCCCGTTGACTTTGTTTGCGAGATCTGCGAGGCGGCTGGAGAGACCGATCGATCCTGTTGCTGATGATCCGAAGAAGGACTTGCCGTGGCTTCTGTTCTTGCAGGGCGGTCCGGGATTCGAGTGTGCCAGTCCGCAGAATAATTACTGGATACAGACGATTCTGGAGAAGGGGTATCAGGTGCTATGTTTGGATCAACGAGGGACGGGGTTGAGCTCGCCGTTGACGCAGTCGACGCTGCAGTTGCGTGGAGATGATAAGCTGCAGGCGCAATATTTGCGTGCCTTTCGCGCGGATAGCATTGTCAAGGATTGCGAAGCAATTAGGAAGACATTGATGCAAGGACAGCCTGAGGGGAAAGCAAAATGGTCGCTTATGGGTCAATCATTCGGCGGCTTCTGCGCAACAACATATCTTTCATTCTTCCCGAAGAGCTTGAGAGAAGTCTTCATGTTCGGTGGGCTGCCTCCGCTTGTCGACAATCCAGACGAGGTCTACAGACGGCTGTTCAGGAAGGTTATCCAGCGGAACGAAGCATATTACCAGAAATACCCCGAGGATGTAGAGAAGGTGCAGCAGATATGTAAGCTATTACAACGGTTCGGCGACACGACTGTGAGGGACACGACATCTCAGGGCTTCATCACTGCTCGGCGGTTCATGCAATTGGGGTTATGCTTTGGCGGACATGGCGGATTGGACACCGTTCACGATCTCGTACTCAAGGCGCATACCGATCTGACGTTTGTGGGTCATTTGACACGGCCGACTGTTGCAAGAATAGAGAGTCTGTTGCCGTACAATGATCACATCATCTACGCGGTACTACACGAACCAATATATTGTCAGGGGTGAGTGCATCATTGACAACTTCTTACACACCGAAGGCTAACTCCCGAACTACAGAGAAGCATCAAAATGGTCATGCAGCCGCATCCTCGAAGAAGAGTACAAATCACAATTCTACATTCCCACCAACGCCGAGCTCTCACGATCCACATCCCAGGCCCCTATCTACTTCACCGGCGAGATGATCTTTCCCCACATGCTGGAGGATTACTACGAGCTGCAGAAAATCAAGACCCCAGCGGAGGAAATTGCGCAGTACGAGGACTGGCCGGATCTGTATGACGAAGAACAGCTTGCGAAGAACGAAGTGCCGGTTTATTGCGCGGTCTATATGGACGATATGTACGTGGACTATGACTTCTCAAGAGAGACGGCGAGTAAGATCAGGGGCGCAAAGGTGTTCGTCACGAATATGATGTATCATGATGCAGTTAGGAGTAGGATGGACGAGGTTGTGCGGAATGTTTGGGCGTTGAGGGATGATAGCATTGACTGATCAATTGGCGGCCAAAAGATTGCACTAGTTTGTTGGAAGATTGCAGGAGTTTGTTTGACTGGCGCATGGCTGGGCGTTGGACATGGGAACGGAGTTCAGCATGGGATCATGGCGTCGATGGGGGAGTTGGCACTATTCTTCACATGCACACTTTGCGGTCAAGCTTTGGATCGGACGGTCGGCTCGAATATAACATAAGCACAAGCATGTTCAGTATTTGTGCTATCGAGACTACACATCTCTTGCCTGCTCTTGACGTGGTGCCATCGGCCCTTCATGTGATCGCATTTCCTGCTTCTTTTGAACAAGCCGTGCTCGTTGTCCCATGAAGGACCAACTCCGATCTCCGCGCTACATTTATGCGGCGATAGTGACCTCAACCTCAACACCAGCCTCGATGTTGATGATGATGGCCTTGACAACCTCGGTGGGGGCGTTCAGGTCGATGAGGCGCTTGTGCACGCGCATCTCGTACATGTCCCAAGTCTTGGAACCCTCACCGTTTGGCGTCTTGCGGGTGGAGATCTTGAGGATCTTGGTTGGCATGCGGACTGGGCCTGTCGCAAAGTCATTAGTACAGTGAGGGTAATCGGGCTGGACAGTAACGTACCCTTCACGCGGAGGTCCTTGCCCTTGGCACGGTCAATGAGCTCGGAGCAGACCTTCTCGAGGGACTTGACGTCTATGCAATTATTAGCGACTACGAACTCATGCCTGAATCGTGCCACCACATACTGCGAGAGGTGAGGGTAATGCGGATACGGTGGACCTTTGGGCCCTCGCCGAAATCCTTCTCGCCCTTGTTGTAGCTCATTTTGATGTTTTGTGTGTGGTGTACCGGTTCCGACGCGAGTAGCGGTAACGTGAGAACTGGATTGCAGTGTGGTGTGGTTGACTTGGTTGCGATCGAGAAATCTTTGGATCGTGCCGCCGAAGATCGCGGAGGTTTTCGATGCCAAGATTTCGCTGTGCGCATCACGTGCTTTGTCCGGGCGCCTTACCGCATTGGGACACCATTCGGTCACTGAGGAAGCTGCGGTTCTCGAAATAGTTCTTGCGTGCCTTGAGCAGGCACTTTCGACATCGAAAACATCTCTGACCTTCAGAAGAGCTCGGGCAGGCTTTGGATCCGAAGATGGCTCTACCTGCTTTCGCAGATGTGCCTAATAGTGAGGCGAAGCTGCAGCTCCCACCAGAAGAATGGCAAGCATGCATCGAGTCGTGGATCTTGCTGGCGGAGCTACATCTAAAGTGCCCCGACGATGAATGGCAAAAGAACATGGAAAACGATCAGTCGAACGTTGCAGGCTTTCTTCAATCGTACTTCGTTGCCCTCACGAAGTCCAAGAATTTTCCGGACCTTTACAAAGCTACCAAGCTCAGACGACTATGCTTTCTGCTCGCACATAGAGCTCTCTCTTCGATTTCTGTACCTTCGGCACTTCTTTCGTGGACGTTCCTTACCTCGATATGCTTGGCCTTCCCACGAAGCGAGGTGTTGAAGAAGTTACTGTCCAGCGCATGGAAACGGAGAACGTCAGAAGCAGACACTCAGCTTCAAGCGGAGAAAAACAAGCAAATCAAGGCATTGGATAGCGGCCAGTACCAACCAGCGACTGGTATATTCACGAATGCCATTCCACTCTTGCATCAGTTGCCAGACGTTGCAGCATTTCTCATGACCGGCTCAGACCTACTGGATTCAATTGACACGGCATATGTCAAAGCGGACGATGGCTTCCGAAAAGTCGCTGTCATGTATGTGTACCTTGGCTTCGTTGGACTCCTGACTTGCAGCGAGCCGAGCATCTCTGCTTTGTCAGATCATGTGTATTCTCTAAAGTCATCAAGGAAGGCGGACGGGCCAACCCTTCTCTCCGATTTGGTATCGAAAACGCCTCTACCCCCAAAGTTGAAAGAAGTTGTCGGCCCACAGGATCCCGCAAGACTTTCGAAGCTCGAGAACCTGCTTGCAGTACTCTGCCAGAATGAAAACGCGAGACCAAAACACCTCGTGCGACGAAAGATCGACAAGGGCAAAGGACGAAGCCACGACGAGTTCGGCCATGATGCATTTGGCGGTATGCATGTGCATCGCATGAGCAAGATCACGCAAATTCAAGATCTCTTTCCAGAGCTTGGATCTGGCTTCGTCGTCAAGCTGCTGGACGAATATCAGGATGACGTCGAGCTGGTGACCGCACACCTCCTGGACGAGTCGTTACCAGCACATCTAAGTGGTTTGGATAGATCACTACAACTTCCTACACAGCCAGCTCAGTCTAATGCAAATCTGGCGTCGCATCTCCCACCTCGGTCCACACCACCGCCTGAGCGACGAAATGTCTATGATGGAGATGAGCTCGATAAGCTTGCAGCAGACACGTCACGACTACATTTTGGTCGCGCGAACAAGGCCCGCACTGCAGATAACATGCTCGCAGACAGAACGACAGCACCGAATAAAGCGGCGATCATGTCAGCACTTGCGGCATTCGACTCGGATGACGATGAGAGAGATGACACATATGATGTCGAGGATGTTGGAGGCACGGTCGATACGTCGATGGCGAATGACGAGGCGAATGCGGATAAGAATGAGGAAGCACTATTCGCTGCGTACAGGAAGAGCCCGGGCACATTCGGTAGAGACGCGGCAACTCGACGTGGAAAGCCAAGGATGGCTCTCAAGAGCGAAACGCAGATGACGGACGAAGCGATTGAGGGATGGGCTGTAATGCTTGCGCGCGATCCTCGTAAGCTTAAGCGACTGGAAGCGAAGTACGCCACGTTCGCAGGCCAGCAGAATGCGATTGAGAGGACCGCCTGGCGCGAGAACGAGGGAGAAGATGCAGAGTCGAGCGGTGGTGAGGCTTTTGGTGGCCAGAGAGGTCGAGGGCGCGGGAGGGCGCGTGGTCATCGAGGGGGGCGTGGCGGCGCTGGACGAGGTGGCGCTGCAGTTTCTGGCCCCTCGAATGAGGCTGGCACTCAGCAGGCGAGGCAGAGGAAAGAGGCAAGCAAGGGAAGCAGGGCGAATCACAATCGACGTGATCAGAGAGCAAAGAAGATGGCCCGAGGTGGATTTGCTGGTTGAATGAGGTATCAATTACAGGCAATGACAAGCATTGAAGGGCAGATCCATCATTTTGCGTATGTCTAGACCGCAGGAGGGAAAATAAGATCTGCATAAGTCTAACATTATATCCTACTGGCATGACTTCACTGATCACAAACTTCTATGCAGGGACCTTCTCCACGCGATTTCTGGCCGCAGTTGCGGCAGGTCTCGAAGTCAAAGGTTCAGAAATTCATGCACAACAGTGCATACTTCACAGGAGCTCAGGACATCTTAACCCGTTTCTAGTTATCCTAAAAGTACTTAATACGTCCTGAATCCCATTCCTGGTCAGGAAGTAAAGTTCACGAGGTGATTCGCAATAGCTTCAGTTCCACACTCTGGGAACAACACCTTGCAGCGAGCTGCGCTGCGGCGACTGCCGGACGATTAAAGCAGACTACGTCCCTCCCGTGGAAGATGACGCAGGGCAATGTGGTAGGAGCTCTTCCTAGTGACGGGCAGGCTGATGCTTGATATGGCGGACCGTGACTGCAGCGACGTGAGCTTTAAGAAGGAACGGGCTCTAAGGTAGACAAAGACACGACTTGCAACTTACCTAGTTGCTCTTAGCACGTCTGGAAGGCTGGGAAATGCATATTCAAGAAGCTCGTTCACGACCAGATGGCGGACTGGTTGAAGGATGCGTATAAGGCCGAATAGAAGAATGCGGATAATGATGCGGATATAGACGAGGAGATGGACGAGGAGATGGACGAGGAGATAGACGAGGAGGATCATCAGGACAACATCACAGACACCCCGTCTATTCGCGCCAGATGAGTGAGTGGTGACACTCGATTTTGAGGCTCTTTCTAACGAAGATTGGGATAGAAGTCGCGTGACGGCTGCGGGTGTGGTAGCGTAGGTTGAGAGATGAGGTTGGATTTTTGATCATGCTGTTGCTTCGATTGCTTGGCAACGGGCTGCTCGTCTTAGAGATCTCGACGTAAAGACCTATAATCGTAATGTAGCGCTTAGTTCTGCGATTCAGTCGATGCTACCATATTCGTCACGTCTTTGAGATGGAGGGCGCCATTATAACACACAACCAATCCCGTGTACTCAGTTTCCACATCTCCAGACACCACCGCAATATCAGATGAAGCCCACGGATCCAGAATGACCGCTTTGTCTGCCCACCATTGCCTGTAGAAGCCTGGCGGCAGAACCATGCAATCAACCGGGTCCATCTCGATGCCCTTGACAATGCTGCCCTGATTTGCCTGATGCAAGTACGGACGATCTTTCATCGCCACATCCTTGTTGACCTTGTCTCTGTATTCTTTCGATTTCCACAGTAGGTCAACGCGCAGCTTGTGTGCTGCGGATGTTGTCGTTGCCCGCAGGTTCACCAATGTGTCCACTACTGCCGGCTTGAAAAGTGCAGCTTGAGGCCAATCGGCGAAGTTGCCTAGCATCTTGACTGGGCGGCGATCCGCTGAGACATACGTCAGGTATTCCCAGTACCAGGGTAGGGCGAAGAACTTGAACTTTTTGATTGCATCAAGGAGAGACTGCTTCATCTTCTCATCGCGCTCTGAGAGGCTGGCGATACCAATTCTCTCGAGCTTGATCTCTCGCGTAGCGGCGTAGAATCGCTTGTTAATGCAGTATCGCGAATGACGCTTCTTCCGATCCTCGTCCTGACAGGTCATTGAGCAGTAGAAGGTCGGATCACTGGGTGGGCACTTGTCACACCTGATTGTCGCTGCGTGACCGCAATTCTCGCACACCTGTTCGTCCGTGAATTTGATCGCGTTGTTGGGCCTCGCGGCAAGAAACGCCCTTTTACCAAATGCTTCAGTCATTCGCCTGCGCCAGTCTGGGCGATCTAGGAAGTCGTCGGGATTGATATCGGGAAACACCGTTCTGATTGTAGTAAGAACATTGGAGTCGGGCGGAAACATGTTGGCGAGGGTATATCTCTCGAGGTGGACCATCTTGTAAGCGTTCGGTTTTGCGTGTAAAGTGCGACTGGTGCCCGAAAAGAACTGCTTCTGAGGTTTTGTGATAGTTATAGCCCAGCTAATTGGATTGCAAGAGCCATGAGGTTCAACGTCACGAGTGATGTCAATCAAACAAGCAGAATCTCTTCGTGACCTGTGGACTGAACAAGCGCATCTGGTAGACCTTCAGCGATACCGACTCGTCTGTAGCGGTTTGTGTCAACATGTGCAAGAACAAGGCCATCAAACATCTTCGAGCCTGTCTTGAAGTGCTCGTAAGCAGCGACAGGCATGAGCACAATCTGCGCATCGACTTCTTCCCTGATCGAAGACGAGACATCCGGCACGAAGCCAAATTCGCTTGACTCGCAGATGACAACGCAAGAAGCTCCGTCTGCAGACAGACTCGCAGTGCATGGGATTAGTTGTGCTCTGGCCCGAATAACAGCCTTCGGTGCGTCGGAAAATCGATCGAATCCATCGTAGTCATGAGTCAATTGGAGGACGAAGATGCACTTGTTGATGTACTTTCGCTTTCCATCTCTAATGTCACTCAAATATCGCATTGTTGGCCCATCTCTTGCATCGTTCCGGTATTGTATGGGGCCCATGCGTGATGCCCATGAAAACGATGGAGCAACTTTCGTGTTCGGACGCCGGGCCTTTCCAGTCGACTTCCACAGCAAATCGAGGAACAGAGGACTCGACCCCAATGATAGTGCACCAGGCTTGTGCCATAGTCCTGCAATGTATGTGCCAGCCCCCGCGATCCCGAATTTTGCTGCCACGCCGGACAATGCCGGTAGATGATCACTGTCCTTTGTGAGATTCGTGCTGCAGTAGTCTTCGACGATCTCCCGCCAGATTGTCCAAATATCCGCGCCAGAGCTTCCTTCGATGACGCGATTGTACTTGAGACGCGATGTGAGAAGACGAGAGGATTGTACATTGCTCATGAGTCTGATGCCATCACACTCGCACATGTCCGAGCTACGGCATTGCCAGACCAACTCGGTGCCGGTGAAATGCAGTATACGATTCGCCAGTAACCGCTCCTGCAAACACCAGCCACGCGTGAATAAGGGATACTTGGCTGCTTGTGAAGCATCTGCAGCTGATAACACCGGCTGGCGGAAGACCAAATGATCTATCTTTTTCCGGACGAGCACTCCCGATTTGCCAATTGGAAGTGATGTTTCGCGATTTGAAAACAGTCCAATCGTGCCGTCTTGAGCTGCTGTTGCTGCAATTGTCAAGTATGCATTTCCATAAATTTCGAACATGCGGCTTGCTTCGTACTTCCACTCTTTGGCATCATCCTGACAAATGCAAAGGCTATCGATCCAGATATACTTCAGCCCGAGAGCGCGAGTGAGCATGATCGCGTCAAAGAAAGTCTTTGGAAGTGAGTTTAGAGGGATGCCACGACGCCTCTCAACCAACGTGTCCTTTGTTGTCATAAGCAGACTCGCTTTACCCCAGCAATGCGATAGACACGCGTACGAACCACGGACGACCTTCTCCTCAAGAAGTCGAGGTGAAGTGTCCTCGTCGCCAACATCTATCACGCGCTTGGCTGGAATTGGTATGCGATCTGACCATTCTGACTTGATACTGTTGCATTTTCGGTGCACAGTCCTGCATGTATGTAACCACGTCTTTATCTTCTCAATGCTTTCTGGAGAGCTAGAGTCAACAGCCACAACACCAGCTGAACCAATCTGGTCGTGCAAGTGCTCCGTCCCGGGCGTCGTGTGCAATTGAAGTTTGAGCAGCGGCGAAGAAAGTCCTTGTGGTCCAGACAAGGCAAGTTCCAGGATGAAGATCTTGCGGGATCCGGTAAGATGCCAGCTGACATGAATGGCATCTTTACTGAGATGGTCCGAAAGATACTGTGGGAGCCATTCTAGGAGAGCAGTCTCAGCCGCCCGAAATATCAACAGACATCCTTTGCAGCCTTCAAGGCTTCCCTTCTCCAAATGATTCAGGAGACAACTTCCCGGTTTAATCGCTTCAAGATCTGCGCCAGTCTCGCACGGTATCGACATGAGGTGGTGAAGAACGCTTCGACAACATTGACTCCGGGACAGCTACAACCATCTCGTAGCTTCCTCTCAGCTTCAATTTTGACGGACTCGAAATGCTCGGATCTCGAGAGAGACTTGAGATGCGGTTAACTCGTGGAGATGTTGTCGGTGCTGACTTAGCAACCTAAGGCAAACATGATGGCGTGGTCTGTGCGTTCCGAAGAGCTTCAACTTTTTGAAGGTGAATTATGATCGCAACCATACAACCAGAATTATAGGGAGTGTCGCGCAATTATCAGATCTCGCGAAACAGAATCGTGAGAGCGCAATCTCCGTGTAAATTCAAATCTTTGGAACCTCGGCAACATCTGCATCACAAAGCGCGTGGCAGGCAGCCGGCGTCAAGATGAAGCTCGTACGGTGAGTTGATTGCGACTCGTCTTGAAGGGTTCAGACTAATAAAGAGTAGATTTCTCATGAAGTGCACGAACGAGACGGTCACGATTGAGCTAAAGAATGGTACGCGCCGCAGATTTATTGTGTTACAAAAGCTATGCTAACGAGCACCAGGCACCATCGTCCACGGCACAATCGCCTCAGTCACGCCACAGATGAACACGGCACTACGCACAGTCAAGATGACCGCAAAGGGTAAAGAGCCAGTCTCATTGGAGTCGATGAACATTCGTGGCTCCATGATTCGATACTACATCCTACCAGACTCTCTTCCACTCGACACCCTCCTGGTGGATGACTCAACAAAGCCAAAGAAGAACCAAGTGCGCAAGGAGACAGATCGCGGTGGACGAGGCGGCGGCGGGCGTGGCGGACCAAGGGGGCGTGGCGGGC
>AZYM01000047.1:0-121284 GCA_000611715.1 Scolecobasidium constrictum UM 578 | reverse complement strand
AAGAGGGAGAGGGTTCTAAGGGCTACTCAAGTCGTGTGGGATCCGGAATGGCGTTGTCTGCATTTCAACTTCTGAGGGCATCATGGAGTTCAAAAGGATCCTGCAGATGCAGACGGGAAAGCAGACAAGCTTGGCAGTAAGTAGCACCATGAATTTATGCGCTACTATAACTCAATGTTACTATTCAGACATTTCGACCCCGAACAAACCCTGCTCCGGCTTTACTCTGCATCAAGCGGAGCTCTTGGCGCATTATCGTTCACCTGAATACCACCTCTCTTGAGCTCGTGAGAGTCTGGCATCGGCAGTGCCCAACCACCTTCACTCTCAGGAGTACTCAACCACAATCGCATTAGATGCCTCCTCGGCTCTGGGGGTGCGAAGTCCTTGTACGCCGTCCTTGCATGCAGAACATGCTCGTTGCTCAAGAATTGGATGTCGCCGACTTCCAAGATCATGTGTAGGGCCAGACGTTGGCAGGTCTCCTCCAGAATGTCCATCGCTCGCAACTGCTCGTCTGTCAACTTCGGCAGAGTACCAGCATCCCAAAAGCGCCAGAGAGATCGAATGAAGTATGGGTCCCATTTTGAATACACTCGCGGCTCGCGTCCATCCACCTTTCGCTCGAGATAGTACACTGCGGCTTTGATGTACGGTGCTTGGCCCTCGCTCACCTCGCCCTTGCGATCAAAATACCAGATTGGCTTGGTCAACAACTCGGCCACGTCTGGATGCTCTCGCTGCAAAGTGTTCCAGACATGATGCATTGATACGAGATCGCTTTCTCCGCCTTCCTGAGCACGATGCAAGCACAACAAACCGACAAGATCGCTGTCATCAGCATGGAAGAACTGCCGCGCAGTCGTTCGGTAGATGCGAACTTTGTCGATCTGCGAAGCATCGTCGCCTGTGTCCTTGACGTGGCCGAGAACGTGACCACGGCCGTTCTGACTGACGAAGTAACCTAAGTATGTGCCGAGGCCCATGTACGCGACAGCGTTTTTGTGGTTGCTCCATTCGTTGGCAGGGAACTTCTTGAACAGGATGAAGCCTTTGCCATTGAGAAGGTCTTCACGCAGAGCTCCGAGTCTACGTGACAAATTTGGCAGCACGAAGTTAGACTTGAGCATAGTCAGCAATGTATTGAGGGCAATTGAGCAGATGTTGTTACCTTTGAGATGCCAGTCAATGGTATGCCTCGCTCGATGAACCTGTCAGCTGCGTCGGACAGCTCTTGCTGCTCCTCAGCAGTGAAGGCGTGAGTCCATTTCTCGGGATTGTTCACATAGTCTTCCTTCTTCCAGACTGTAGGTCCAACGATCTCTTTTGGAAACTCGGAGTATGGTCGAATGTGGTCAGCAAGTGGTTCATGCTGTCCTGAGGTGCGAATGCCATCAGGGAAGATATTGCGGGGTGCCTCGTGGTTCGGGGCTTTCTTCCAGCGCGGCACGCCATTGGAGCTCGCGTGCTCGTCTACTAGTATACCTGGTGCCATTGTTGTTGCTACTGATGATATAGTTGTACAATATTGGATTTCAAGCACAGAGGAGATACGGTCTTTGGTGGTACAATTGCAATTGATGATCTTTTCTGCGCAATGGCATCATCCCCTCGTCTGACACCCAGCATACTGAAGGCTGGAAGGCTATCTTCTCCTCGCAATCGTATAACGCTATTGCGTGATTGCTGGGGTAAGAAACGTCCCTTTGATAAATGCTCCCGTGGAATCGCCGATGCTTCGCGCTATACCGTTTCGAGGCAAATTGACCATGATATCGGAGTTAAATCACCGTCCGTGCGCCCCATCAACAACCTCAGCTCGACACGCGCGATTGACTTTTGCGATATTCTTTACATAGACGCGTCTTACATCTTTCATTCTAAGCCTCGTTCTGCGTCGAGCGTATCTCTCTTTTCCATGCTCGATGAGAGCACTGCAAATATGTTTCCGTCAGCAGTGGAAGACACAGAGATGCATATACTACCTGAGCATAGAAGATTCTCTGCGACATTCTTGTGGATGTGAAGGGCATGAAAAGCACCTGAAGCCACCCGACAAGTCTCACGGCTCTCTGAAGCCACTACACCAGTTCCACAGCCATCTCAGGCATGCCAGCCCGCCGGACTCGGTAGCGTTGTGTCCTTGAAAGCGAGACGGTCGTCATGCATCCGCGGCCCTTGCACGAGAGCGCAAGTACATGATGAAGTAACCAGGTGCGAGCAATGATGACTTTGGTGTTTGAAACCATCAGGAGAATGCACGTGAGATCAAAGAACCTCGTACGACGACAGTCACGAAGGAGCCAAAGGAAACCTCAGCCATCACTTGATCATCAATGGAAACTTACCTGCACTCAACAGACCCTTGGCATCTACCATCTTGATCCGTTGGAGACGTGAATATACCCACTGATACAGCTATAACTCTCAGATCTGACACTGCGACTTGTCAACGACTCGCTAGAATCAGAGAATCATCCGTCCGATTATCACAGAGAAGACAATCATAAAACACATGCTGTGTTTCTGGTACGATCTTCACGAAGAATTCGAGCTCTTGGATCGTTGCACACATCCGCGAATACCGCTGGCTTGCACAATCGGTGCTCAGCCTACACGGACGTAAAACTGTGACGTTACACCAAGCCCAAGTTATCCAGAGATCCCAACCTTGTAGCATCACGTCTTTGGCATATGGATGCGGGCTCCTTGTCCACGACTACGCTTCGACATAGGAGAACTTTATCGAGGCAGGCCACGCGTGCTGATACCGTGCGCTTGCCTGCATCAAATTATAAGCATTCTCGGCCGTACTTAGGTAGCCACGACTGCGCACATCGCTGACACCGGCTATTGAAGGCATAACCCGGGAGTCATCAGATCTGCTTCGCGTTTGGTCACCTATCACGCCTTCTTCACGCGACGTCTTCCGCCCAGCTACTTCATCTTTCGTTCCTTCAACACGAATTGCGCATGAGCGAGCTTTGATCAGAGACAGCAGCTTCACTTGGGGCTTACCAGCAACGCGATGGTCAAGAAGTCGGCGGGCGCTTTCTCTATTTACAGACACGTAAACCAGCGTCAGCGCGTGCGTCGTCATCCCTTCGACGTTCAGGACTCGCCTTCACCTTCTCCAGAAGCAGACCAAGATCCTTCTAACATCTTCGACGAACATTCTTCTTCACCTCCACAAGAACGGCAAAAAGCTTCAAACACCACGAAAGACCCTCAAACAGCTATCAAAGTCGAAGACGACTCGTTGTTTGTGCCTGAAGACAACACATCCAGCCCCACTCTTCCACAATCACCACCAATGGATCCTCCATCACCTTCGCCAGCTGCTCCCCGGCTTGCGATCAACAAGACCGCCTTAGCAGCCGTAACGAAAGCTCGTCAAGCAGTCGCAACACCTGCGCGCCAGCGTAGGGCACCATCCGAGTCTTCAGACGAGGCCACCGAGGCACCTGCAGCCGAAGGCGTGGATCTCGGCTCCCGCGCCATCGGCATTTCTTCCGCAGCCCTATTTGGGAAGGAGCGCAGCCCACCGAGGAGCCCATCAAAGAGCGCCACGCCTGACGATGCAGGTCCTGTTGAGGCAACAGCCGGCCACGAGCCACCAGAGGACCCCGAGAATGCGGCGACCGTCGGGAGGCCTGCTCCCGAGATTATTGGACAGGAGCATCTTCGGCTGTACATGCAGATGAGGAGGTCCATGCGTGGCCGTCGTGGCCTAGAATCCGAGCACACCGGTGCCAAGTTCCACATCGTGCCTGCCGACATCTACTTCGACCTGTGTGATGAGGATGAGCTCTTTGGCGGTGACGATGATGATGCGGCATCGCTGCCCGTCATCAGGCACACGGGGAAGAGCGTCCGCACTCCACGCAAGGATACTCCACACGAGCCGCAGATGGACGATCTTTTGGGCTTTGACCCTATGGACTTCGAGCAGCCACCTACCCCTCGCGTTCGCAGTAAGTCATCACATCCGTCCTGATGCTCATCAGCATTGATCCATTCGTCTATCATTCTTGCTAACAATGTCTATAGCCCGGTCGATGGCACCTTCTTCCACCCAGAAGCCAAAGGAGAGTCCAATCGCTGCAATTCCAGAGTCGGACGCCGAAGCTCAAACGCTCTTTGTCAACTGGACTTCTCAACTGATCTCAAACAACAAAGACCTCAATCAGCAAGCGGAGAACTTGGACAGGCGCATCGACGACCTCAAGGCAATCATCTCCATCAAAGACGAAGACATCGAGAAACTCGAGATGAAGGTCCAGAACCTCAAGCGCAAAGCGCAGGCTACTGCCAACAACGAAGCACAGATCACTAGTTTGAGTATCGAAGTCGCGTCTCTCCGTGAGCAGGTCACGTTGGCCAGCACTCAGGCTGAAGAGCACAAGAAGCGATGTGCAGAGCAAGAAACTCAGATCTCGACCATGAATGCAGCACAAGGAGTGGAGAAGGGCAAGTTCGAACAGCAGATCCAAGACTTGCAGCGCCAGATCAACATGCTCAAGAGCAAGCCTCGCGCGCCTATGCCACCTCCGCCACCAATGTCTCCATCGAAGCCATACGCATCTCCACTCGGCAAGGCAGTGGGTCGTGGCCCAAGCTATGGCCATCCCACGAATGGCGCTGTCACCCCACCGCGTGCTGTGCGACCTCCCATAACGCCGACGGTCGATGCCACAAAGTACAAGGCTTTATATGATTGTGCAAAGAAGGTGGTAGATTCTGGAGGCATGATGACTAGTGATAACTTTGGCGCTTTCGGACAGGCACTGGTGAAGTTGAAAGAGGAGGTGGAGAAGGAGATGAAGCAGGAGGGTTGATGTGAAGTGAAGGTAGCATGGTATGGAGAGACTCTGGGATGTGAAATCGAAGAAGGTATGGTGGGTTGGGTATCATTGTAGCATAGTTATCATTTGGTACACATCGATTGAGATCTGAGGGACTACTATTGCGAAGCTGAAACAGCCTTCTCAGTACATGCTCAAGATATGCAGGATCATCTTCCTGGTCAATGGAAAATCAAATGGGATCTGACAGGGACTTATAACCTTTGAAGCACAGTGCAAGATGAGGTATATGATCATTCCCAGTACTTTAAAATCGACAATTCTAAAGAAGCAGAAGCTCAAAATACAGTTTCGGAATGGCTTCAAGACCGATTCCAGAAATTTTCCCAGCTCCTAGTCCTGGTTCCTTCTGATGGCCTGACCGAGCTGGCGCTTTAGATTGAGTATCTCAGCTCTCCGCTCACGTGCCTCACCCTCAAGTTGCTCCAGCTTGTGGTTTGCCACAGCCGAAGTGTCCTTCCACCTCTGCACATCCTCCCTACACTCCCGATGCCCTTCGAACTTGGCATCCTCCACCTCCGATTGCAATCGCACGACTTCGGCCTGCAAGCCGCTGATTTCTGCGTTCAGCCCCAAGATCTTTGCCTGAAGCTGTGTCACTTGCTGTGCCAGAGTGAGACCAGATGTCTCTTCGAATGTGCTGCGGTCAGCAATCACGTGCTCGAGGCCTTGAACACGGCTGTCGAGAAACGCAATCCGCTTCTCCTGCTCGTCCGCGTGCTCCCGCCATGCCGAGTTGATGCGGACATATGCGGTGATAGCAGCGGAGGCCGCCTCGTCAGTCGGTCGCGGCTTTGTGTAAACGAACGTGTCGTCTGCGTTCGAGGCGCTGGAGTCGGCCATTGTGATTGATGTTGAGCTGTATTCTGTCAGTAATGTATGATGATGCGTCGATGTACGACCACCTACTGTATGTATATGTGTCCTGTGGTGATGTTGGCGGTGGTGGTGGTGTTGTGTGAATGAAAGGAAGATGGTTTGAAGGGCACGAAAGATTTCTTATAAGCACCAGCCCGGCTATTGTCGCAGTGCACAATGCTATGACTGCAGCCTATGCCGCTGCGCGTGTAACACCAGATCTGGAGTTCGCCATTGTTTTCCGTGTCAGAGCGGAGGCGCCAGATGACGCCAGCATAATGTTCCGATTATTGTCAATTCCGGGGTGAAGCGCGAATTGGAGTTACCCGGACGTGGCTCGTGCACCCTGTGCAACACGCGAATAGGATTTTTGCGTATTGTTCTGTGATCAAAATCAGCAGCCTTCAGAATTAGTCGAATGATTCCATGGTGTGAACAATTGCAGATCTATATTGTGGGATTTTTGCGAATAGTCGCTTCGTGATCAATGGCAATTCCTAAACTTCAATTGTGATCTGACCCTGCACAATTTACTCGGTCATGATCACGTGGCCGGGAGCTGTTGCGACATATCTTGCGATAAGTCTTATCAGCCTGAGAAGAATTGATATGATCCGATGATCTAGATGTGTCGAGTCTGATCGTCGTGCTGAAACATAGCGTCAGCTCCCAGAATATCCACGTGAAGTTCTTCGAAGTAGTCGTAGGATCCTAAAGCTCACATAGTGCTGCTTCAAAGACTTGCTTTGCCCCTCGATTCGAATGGAAGGGAGATGACCAGAAGACCCGCTAGACAGAATAAGCCTCCTGACACATACACCTGGATAGCTGGATTAGTGGACGAGCAGCGGTACGGAAAGACGATCGCATACCGGCACACTCGACTCGAGGTTCGCTTCCATCGCAATGATTGGTCTGAGTCATGGTCAGCGTTTGACGGCTACCTGCTTCGAAGCACTTACGCCATGATACCGAAGATGCGGTTTGCGCAGGCTGTCAGCGCGTTGCCTGTGCCTCTGTCCTTCGTGGCTGTCGAACTGAATTAGTGGACAGCTTCCTGTGGAATGTGTAGACGATAGGCAGCTTACGGAAGATCTCCGGAGTGTAGCCGTATAAGACAGCATACATGATGTTGCTAGTGAAGTTGTATGCGCACTGCCATCCCAGCAAGGAAGCTGAGTCGTTCGCCGTAGTACTGCAGTACAAGAAGACACCGGTCAAGATGGTAGCCAATGCGAGCGCGCCTCGTCGACCAAACCGTTGGATCTCGACCATCGCCCCACCAAGGAGGGCGCCTGGAACACCAAGCACGGCAATGATCAAGCTGTTTCTGTATGTGATATACGTTGACCCTGTTGCAAACGTGAGCGACTGTCATCGAACCTGCCCATTCTCGACATACCATCGCCGAAGTCCGCGCCTTTCGTGGCGATAATGAAAGGGATGAAGGCATTGTAGAGAGGGTATGCGAGGCCTTTACTAGTGATTAGCATGTTTGAGAACTTTGAGATGACATTTCATCTCTGGCCACTCACCAATCAGCGCCCAAACCCACATGATAAGAGTTGTGGAGTACGCGAGCTTCTTCGTCGCAAACAAAGCCTTGACGTGATCAAGCTTGAAGTTCTCGAGCTTCCGTCGGATAGCAGCACTGGCCTGTCCGGCTTCCGCCAATGTACCGCAAGCTTGGAGATCCTCGATGGTCACTGGGAATATGTCAGCATGTATATTACGTTTCATCGTCTTCACATACAATTCGATGTCTTGCCATTCCGCTTGGCAACCTCATGGACGACGCGGACGGCCTCATCATCCCTGCCTTTGCCCATGTGATACTTTGGGCTCTCAAAGATGGTGAAGAACACGAATCGAATGATGAACTCGATCAAGGATATGCTGCCCATGGCAATCACAAAGTACCTCCAACCCATGTTATTGCTCTTCGTGCACGTTTCTCCCTGCTGACATGTCAAGTTGCCCAACAATGGCCATGCGATCAGCGTTGCGACTACTTGAGCAAGCGCCCAGTAGATACTGAGGACAGTCAACAAGTACTGATGGCTTCCAGGCAGGAACTCGATGAAGACTGCGGCATCTACAGGCAGGTTTCCTCCGACGCCGAATGACCAAAGCGCCGCAAATGTGCCAATGGTAGCGAAGTTGGGGGACCCCGCTGCAATCATGCCAAAGATTGCAGTGATACCGAGCGTGACGTTGAATGCATGGCGTCGTCCGAAAATATCGCTGCCAAAGCCGAAGAAAGCTGCTCCCGCTAGAAGGCCGATGTTTTGCGCAAGCGTCAGAAGAGGTGGTCTGCTGGGCTGGAACTCGTTTCGAACCGCCGTGACTGTTGATGCTATTAGCACTATCCTTCCGGCCTCTACAGACTGTACACACATATTAGACTGGTGACGATCGGCCAGAGATTGTCATTCGCCTATGCGTGGTCAGTCGTAAAGTCCACATAGCTATAATGATAGAATGAGGTGGATCGGATGTTCTAGTTGAGGTCGATTGCATGGAGCTCTTCGATGCGTGCAATCCTTCTGTCGTCTCCACCATGCAAGACTGCAGCAGATGGTTGGAACATGAGGTATGAGGACGTGACAACTCCTGCAGAAGGTCAGCGCTTGTTGTAGAAATGAGGTTACCGTGTCACGTGCACCCATCCGAACCTTTGTTAATTGTTAGCACAAGCAAAGAGATGTGGTTCTGGTCAGAACTAACCCGACCACGATAAAAAGCTGCCATTGATACCAACCCATTCCAATGTCCTACCCTTCGATCAGTACTGACCAGCAGCTGTCATGGGCTGCCATTGATACCTGGATAGCATGATTTAAGACTCTGGCCTCGAGGTCTGTTAGAACGGTCTTGAGAAGCATGATCTAGGTCTCTGACCTTTGCTTCGTAGACTGGATCTATTTGGCCCTTCGGGATTGCGCCGGCATCATCGACTCCAGCAGGAAGAGCTTGATTCACAGGTGCTTTGCCATTATCAACCGCTGCTTCCTTCTCTCCTGTATCCGCCATTTTGCTCGGTGTTTATATCTGTGAAGGACGTAAGAAAGCAGACGATCGACCTCGTGGGCCTCCCGCATATTTCTACTTCGAAACGCGTAGTCGATCTCAGGTCAAAGCGCTGGAGATGGATGGTTGCAAATGCAAAAGCAATGAGTCGCTGACCCGTCTACAGGCTGGATGCTGCACCACGGAATGCTTGGGGAGCTTCAAGTGGCTGGCCAAGAGCTGATACGCGGGATCTTGCAGAGATCTGCAAAGGTTTATGCATAGAAGATCATGCTCTCGAAGAATCATCGCGTGCGGTAGCATCATCAAGGTTTCGTGCCCCATGTGTGGTTCATCACGTCACCCTACAACGTTGTTGCGTGCGCACGCGAGTTACACAAGAATATCCAGAACGGCGCGTCGCATTGGTGCTCTCTTTCGAATTCTCCCACGGTGGCTTGAGAAGGTTTCTTTGATGCTAATTGCAAATTCAAATACATATTGATGGGAAGAGTGGACATTGCCATCGTTTTCCATGGATCGTCGCGACGTGACGTTGAGACAGAGAACGCAAGGATCAAGCACTTCCGAACAAGACCAAAGCATCCATCTCTTCCGTGCAGCATTGTCCGTTCTGTACTGACCACTCAGATGTGTACATCATGCCCGAGTCGGTCGCGTTGGTCATGATTTTGAATATCGATTGACGAGTGCAAGCGTACTTTTCATCTAAGATATCGCTATTCCCCGAATGCTTCACTCGGCGACCGCTGGCGGACCTTTGATGGTGAACAGACTGGGGTCCATGCTGTTCGGTTTCTCGCAGCACGACATCAGATCTGCAACGAATTGATCTTTCCATGGCTTGTCCACAAGGCCGGAGACAAGATTACGGTATTTGCCAATGTCAAAGTTTGGCGAATTATTATAAGGATAATGCGACCGTGACGGCGTCATGATTCTGAGCGCAAGAGCTGCGATGACCAGGTTTGTCCAGCCGTGTGTAAGTCTGCTGTTGGCTCAATTCTTCCAAGTGTGATGCTCATAGATCGTCGAGAGAATCGAAACTGCCTTGGACTTCTCTTGTTCATCAGCGAAGTTCCATGGCAGAACACAAGCTTGATTCTCTCCAATCACGGAACTGCGCAGCTCCCTAATCAACGTGTTCTTGAGCGGAATGTCGTCGATGTCGGTAGCGAACAGCCAGGCGTCGTAGAAGTCTTGGAAGGTCTTGAAGCCGGTGCCAGGCAGAGAGTTGAAGTGGATGCGCTCGAAGAACCTTGCGAGCTGGTCTGGCTCGGTCATGACCAGTGGTACCATGTTGTCGTTCTCCAACGCAATCTTGGTCGCAGCCGGAGCGAAGTCATAGTGACCGTATCGCAACCTCGACTTGTGCAGCTCGCAGCGAATAGGCGAAGCGTCATCCTCAGCGGGGACCAGCTCGAACGTGATATACAGGCTGTCTGATTGTTAGCTTGACTGGATTGGACTGCTATGCGAAAGTCATTGCGCGTGCTCACTCTTTCTCAGCTTGCTCTTTTTTCCACCACTCTGAGAAGTGGTCCATCTTGGCTCTCTTCGGCTCTGGTGCAGACATTGTGATGTATAAGATGAAGAGTCACAAGAAGCGCGAAATGTATTTGAGTACTGCGGTCAGATCTCAAGTGTGCCAAGAATATGTGCCTCTGGTCGCAATGAGTGGGCTTTCAGCAAAGTGAAGAGGAAATGAAAAGTTGATCTGCAATTTTTGTACCAATTCCCGCCATTGCAAGTGCTTTCAACCGCCGAAGATGCCTCAATCACTCCTGAAATATCCTTCGATGTCTTTCCATTTCCCTGCATGTTTGCTACTAGATATTGCTCGTACCATGTCTGTTAGTTGCTGATGTCAAGTTCATGCCAGAGGCGACCTTCATCCAATTCGCCCCTCATGAGCATCGCACGTATGTCCCACTCCTTGTACATGCTTTTGTTGGTTTTGCCGCCGGCGCTTCGTTATGGCCCTGCGAAGCTTTACTCCGCAAGATTGACGACTTCAGGCGCCGGATACAACCTCGCCACCTGGAGCATCTCCCAGGTCTTCTTGTTTTTGTTGTGGTTGACCAACGCCACGCACTTCTTCATGAAGTCAGGCATGAACTCGACACTGAACCACTCGTAGCGTCCAAGCTTGTTTTCGAGCTCCGCACACACAGCAAGCCTGAGCACGGGAGGGCCCTGCTGCGCCTCTATCTCGGTGACTGGCTTCTTCAGCTTCTTGCCACTGACGCCCTCATCCTTGATCTTGGTGCCAATCTTGACCTCGTAGCCAGTGCACAAGAACGCAAGCGAGCTTGTGAGTACGCGACGGAGGCCGATACGTCCTTCAGACTGCTCCGACCATGCCCACTGCGCCTTCGCCACCAACTTCTCGTAGAGCTCGTCGCGCTTATCCGTTTTCGCAACGGCAACGACGCGATCGCGGATTCGCTCTATGACCATCTGCTGTAGCTTGTCATCGAATAGTGCCTTCGCCACGGCATATGCAGTGCACAGGTTGTCGAGCTTCTGGAAGGAGACCGCCTGTCCCTCTGGAGAGGTCAATGCAGCCAAGAAGTCTTGCATGGTGCGCTCCTTGATGAGTGGCAGGTGGACTGGTTCCCCGATAGGAGTACGCGCGAGGAGGCCCTCGAAGGCATAGTTAAAGAAAACGAGACGCTTCCGGAATTCACGAATCTCTACACCCACTCCAGCACGGCCCTCGACCTTGTTGCCGGCACCGACGATGAATATGACTAGCTCAAGTGCCCTGCGGACGTCAGCTCGGGTTAAAGAGATCAAAGCGTGTAACCTACAGCGCCTTCTCTCGCTTGATCTGTGCCTCCATAGCTGAGTCTGCTCTGCTGCGAGCCATGCCGCCTTCAAGAACGGAATCTTCGGAGTTGTTCACAAACAGACCTGGCGACACGGAGCGAAACATCTCGATAGATGGTCGTCTTGAAGTCAGAATTTGATCGAGTGTATCGCTCGTGGATGATGTCGTGTGTTGTGTGACGAGGTTGAGGATGTAAGGTTGAAAGACGATCTGGGCGAACGAGTACGTATTTAAGCACATATGCACCGCGAGCAGGAGCATCCGGGCGGGCCTCGTGATACTAGCGTATCTCAGCGGCAGAAGGCGCAGGCGGTTGAGCCTTGATGGTGTGGTTACAGCGGTCAAGAGCAGATGTATGCTCACAGCTCGCCTGGAATCTTTCCTTGGTCAAGCTCCTCTTTCCTCTTTCTATCCTCCTCATCCTGCCTTTTCAATGCCTCAGCATACCCAGGCTGCCACCAGCTCCAGATGTTCAAGCCAATTTTATACCCGCTCTTCACCGGCAACCCAGCATGCCACGTCTCCTGGTAGCCACTGCCATCCGGCCGGAAATTCTCCCAATACACCGCAGCTCCCTTCCTCGGCTTGAAGGTCACACCGCCCTCCTCGCCATCCACGACACCTGCCTGCATGAACTCATTGCACTCCACGAACTCGCACCACTTCTCTCCTTCAGGCTGCTCCAACCGAGGGAACTTGGTGCCTCCTCCCTCGCATTCGGCAGCGAGGTACACCATGAATGTACTTAATCTGCCACCGCTTCTTTGGCCGAGATCTCCACTCCAGTCATAGTGGTATGTATAGTGCCCGCCTGCTTCATAGCGTTGCGCCCACAGCCGCTCAATGTACACGTCCTTCCTCCATCCTTGAAATTCGCGAGCGCGCTGCTCTAGACACCGGACCACCTCATCGCGTGGAAGTAGAGCTTTACTCGAGTTCCGAATTGTGGGGTCGAAGGATTCTTTGTCGCCGGTGAAGACCGTTGACTGCTGGTACGACTCTTCAGCAAGGGCGACGATATGTTCCGCTTCTCTAACGCTGAGGAAGTTCTCGATGTAGATGACTAGCGGGTCATGATGCGCTATATGCGTTGTGTATTGGTGCGATGGGCATGGTATATCGTCATCGGGGATGATGAGCTTGTCTGTCTTCTCGAAGGATTGGTATGAGGTATTAGATGTCAATGAAGGCCATAGAACACGCATCAACGGGCCAATGGCAAAGAGATACAATGGAATTGCTAATATAGCATATTCTAGTAACGATGAAGGTCTGAATGCCATGTTGAAAGTAGATCTGCCATTGAGTGGTAGAGGGGAAGACAAATCCTCCGTGTTGGAGCTGTACCTCGTACCCATGACGCAGATCTGCAGGAACCACATGGCTGTCGCGGAGGAATCTCCGGCCAGCCCAGAGTCCAAACACCATCCGGTTCGCCGCATCACCGGCCGTACTCGTGGGAACTTGTGGGGAAGCATGCAAGTAGCGTATGCCTAGACGACCAGTATCTGGTTTCCTGTGTATACTGCGGATTTACGCAACTTCGACGTCATGGTCATCACATTGATCGCCTACGTGTATAAGACAACAAGCAGTATACTGAATTGACATGACAGAGATAGTCAAGCAATTCAACTACATTAACCGTTAGACATCAGCATATCCTCCTCACACACCACAATCACAAACATGGACTCAGCAGGCGCACGATCAGTCATGTCCGACGACATGAAGGAGTTGACCAAAGGCAAGGAGGACATCTCAGCAGCCGTTCGTGGTCACAAGGCCAACCTCTCAAATCCAAGTAATGCCACCAGCTTCTCGGTCATGGAATCTGCGCTGATGATAGTCAAGACACATCTGAGGAGTCGAAGGAGGCCAGCCGACAGGCCATCAAGGAGATGGGTGGAGATGCTGCTCACTATGGAGACAAGGACATCTCAAGCAAGAATGCTTCGGAGAAGCTGGAGGGCAGCCGTGTTGCAAAATAAACGTTGGTATAACAGCGGAGCTATAAGTAACGAAGTCCATGACATAGTATCAGAAGAACAAATGAGCTCACCTGAACGGCGCCACTGCAAGACGCCAACACACCAGGCAATTTAAGCATTCTCAGAGCTGTCGTCCCAGCCTAACTCATCAAGCCCCTCAAACGCACGTTTCATCGAAGTAGGACTATCGACCGCTTTCTCCTCTCACATTAGCTCGAGCGCTCACCATGCTGCCCCTTCATAGCTCGATCTTTCCCTCTGCCATGACTATGCTTCACGGTAAGGTCTTAGAGACCATCCGTCTGATAGCGAACAGCTGCCGACGGATTCTTCATGTTACCGTTCAAGTATACTGTGCTGGCTGGAGACCGTCGCCGTGCACGCGATGTGTCGGGAAGCCTGTGTAGGCCTAAGGCGTTATAGGAAGTCTGCAGCATGCTCGTGATGCTGTAGGACGCGTAAGAGAATAAAGCTTAGAGCAATAATATGTCGTGGAGGAGAACATGCGAGGGTGTAGAAACGTGGATGAAGAAGACAGCGAAGCGGCATGGGAGGAAGTTCAATCCGCATTTGGTTACGCGCTCCATCCACGGTCTTCTCGCTGTAAAGTAATTAGCTGCATATGTACCCCATACAACTTATCCGTTCTCAAACAATGCATACAGAGACCACAATGACTTGCCACAATGCATTCAACATGATGTTTATATCTCATCCTATTCGGGTGCTCTCAACACCAGCATCTTCAGCCTCGCGGCCCTCTTCAAGACCCTGCATGCCGTGATCGGCGCTAGCTTGATATATTCACGATTTTTCTCACCGACCAGTTCTTTTCGCTTGAGCTGTGCAACATCTTCATTACTTTTTGCCAGAGATCGTCAGCTCTTTGTCTTGAAGTACAGCATATACCTGTCAAGTCTTGAAGCTCAATTGCGTACTGACTTTGCCATATCCTTGATTCCGAATCCCGCCACTAATCCCCCACCACGGTCCTCACTATGGCAACTTACGCACTTCCAAAGTCCCATCAGGAGGTCGGTAACTTGATACACCATTGGATGTGATTTGTACTGACGCCCTCACAGCTGATGGAGAACTCCCTCAAGGAGAGTGATCCCGAAGTCCAGCAGATCCTCGAGCAGGAGATCAAGCGCCAGCGCGAGTCCATCCTCCTCATCGCCTCCGAGAATGTCACCTCCCGCGCCGTCTTCGATGCATTGGGCACCCCAATGTCGAACAAGTACTCTGAAGGTTACCCAGGTAACCGTTACTATGGCGGCAACGAGAACATTGATCAGATCGAGTTGCTGTGCCAGGCTCGTGCGCTCAAGGCATTCAACGTTGACTCAGAGAAGTGGGGTGTCAATGTGCAGACTCTGTCTGGTAGCCCAGCAAACTTGCAGGTGTATCAGGCTATCATGAGACCACATGAGAGACTGATGGGTCTGGATCTGCCACACGGCGGTCACTTGTCTCACGGCTACCAGACGCCGCAGAGGAAGTAAGCACACGTCTCTCCCATGCTTAGCTTAGCAGATCTAACTTGATTACCACAGGATCTCTGCTGTTTCTACCTACTTCGAGACCCTCCCATACCGCGTCAATCTCGAAACTGGCATCATCGACTACGACCGCCTCGAGGAGAACGCTCTCATGTACAGACCTAAGGTCATTGTTGCAGGCACATCAGCATACTGCCGCAACTTCGACTTCCCACGCTTCCGCGATATCTGCGACAAGGTCGGTGCCTACCTCGTCGTTGATATGGCCCATATCTCTGGTCTCGTCGCCGCTGGTGTTATCCCCACGCCATTCGACTACGCTGATATCGTCACAACCACCACACACAAGTCGCTCCGTGGCCCACGTGGCGCCATGATCTTCTTCAGGAAGGGAGTGAGGAAGACGGATGAGAAGACCGGCAAGCAGACCATGTATGATCTTGAGGGACCGATCAACTTCTCCGTGTTCCCTGGCCACCAGGGTGGCCCACATAACCACACGATTACCGCTCTTGCAGTGGCGCTGAAGCAGGCCCAGACCCCAGAATTCAAGCAGTACCAGCAGCAGGTGATCAAGAACGCTAAGACTGTCGGCGAGGAATTCCAGAAGCTCGGCTACAAGCTCGTTACGGACGGCACAGACAACCACATGGTGCTCGTCGATCTCAAGCCGATTGCTCTGGATGGCGCACGTGTTGAGGCTGTTCTCGAGCAGGTCAACATCACCTGCAACAAGAACACCACTCCCGGTGACAAGTCTGCGCTCACACCCATGGGCCTGCGTATCGGCGCACCAGCCATGACGAGCAGAGGCATGGGCGAGGACGACTTCCGACGGATCGCCGGCTACGTCGACCAGTGCATCAAGCTGTGCAAGAAGGTGCAGGCTGGTCTGCCAAAGGAGGCGAACAAGCTCAAGGACTTCAAGACCGAAGTTGCCAGCGGAAAGATCGACGAGATCAACACGCTCAAGAAGGAGATTGCCCAGTGGGCCGGTACCTTCCCTCTACCTTGCTAAGCGTAGTCAATTGATCTGTAAAATGGGCGTTTTGCAAGCCGGATTCGGCATGAGCATTTCTAGTGGTTCAACATGAAAAGCTACGGGGCGTATTCAACACGAGTTATGATATATGGGAAATCGGCGTTTTATTTCTTGTGCTTGTGATGGGTAGTTGGAGGGCATGCTGGAAGTAGTACTCAACATATGTGCAAGAGCATTTTGCTTCTAGAATAGCGTGCCTCAACGGCAGGTGAGCAATATCCACTAGCATGGAATCAAATCCATGGAAGATCATTTTTTGTGCTTCCAGCTTGCAGATGAGCGCCTTTGAGATGATTGATATTGTGCTCATACGCTCTCATGATTGATCACGTGGTGGTCGGCACTAGTGCCCATGCTCCGATCGCGCTAGTCCCTCGTACTATCGTCATTGACAGTACAAAGTGGACGGAATGCTCACCTACTGCCACAATGTAGTGGTTGCATCCCTATTGTCATGTCTATGAAGAAATCCGCGTTCCTGCTACCATCATACGCCTCACAATGCACACAGTATAGCGTTGCATCGTCGCGGTGTCCGCCATGTCACGGACACACGACAACCCGCGGTTACGCCACCCACCATGAACCGTCCCCATTGAGCGGAGAGAGCACGACCAAGCAATCTCCAAGGCTGGACCCGCACTCATGGCCGGTCGCGAAGCATCCGCGCACCGTACCCACGCCGTACGAGATCCTACACATCGATCCTAAAGCCCGCTACATCAAGAATGCGCGCTTCTACGAGCTCGTGAAGCTATACCACCCCGATCGACACGATCACCACACTGGCCCCTCCACCGTCTCCAAAGCCGTCCGCCTAGAACGCTACCGCCTCGTTGTGTCCGCGCACGCCCTCCTCTCCGACCCCGAGAAGCGCCGCGCCTACGATCTCTACGGCGCCGGCTGGGCAGGCTCCAAACCCCTCTTCCCACCGCCCGACTTCAACATGTCCCCCGAGGCGCGCGAGGCCTGCATGCACAACGCCACCTGGCAGGACTGGGAGAACTGGTACGACCGCTTCAACCCGCCCAAGCCCGGGGATCCGCCCCGCAAGCCGCAGCGCCCCATCTTCCTGAGTAATACTGCGTTCATCAGTCTTGTCGGGGTGCTGGCTGCGCTGGCGGGCGTGGGGCAGGCGACGAGGGCGCAGGAGTCGAGCAGGAATTATGTGTTCATGATTGATGAAGCGAGTAATCGCGCGAAGGGGGAGGTGAATAGGGTGCAGGTGCATAAGCAGGGGCTGAATCGGGAGCAGAGGATTGATTATTTCCTGAGGGACAGGGATCCCGAGGCTTATGCTGAGGAGGACGCGAGGAAGCTGGCGTTGGGTGGCGGTGGGGAGGCTGTGGAGACTGCTCCGCCGAGACCGAGTGAGGATCTCAGGAGGCGATACCGATGATGGGAGTCAGCTAGATGTTTATGTACATATCCTGGCGCATGTTCGATGCATGGGCTGCGTCAGGCGGCGTTGGAGTGAACAAGTCTGCAGGATCAGGAGTTCACGCAAAATCAAAGCTTTATTGTTGACACCTAAAGATTTTCTGACATTACATCCTGATAGTTGTAGGATAGAGTGCTTTAACGTGGACGCGCTTTCCCGAGCTGGACAGCTCCTCTATCACAACATCTTCCAACCCAAAGTTTCCATGTCACAACACGTTCCCCGTCCTCACTCGGCCATTGATCAGCTCCCCTTATCTACCCGATCATGCAAATTGCCAGCAGCGCTGCGGCCCGCTGCATTGGCGAGCATGTGCTGGTGCAATATGTATTCCAGATGCATCCATGCATGAGCCTCACATGTTCGGGAGGGGCATGCGATCAATTTACTCTGTCATCGAAGGGGAGTGTCGTATGGCTATCACAGTGGCACCGAAAAGGCACGGTGTAGTTGACGAAGTGGGCATGAGATTGTAGAGATCAAGTGTTGAGTTGCAATTCCGTACGAGCTTTCTCGAGGCCTCTTCACAGGATGGCTTTGTACGCAGTCCAACTACAGGGCCATGGGTCTTTGAACTGCTCGACAAAGTCACATCATCTCAGACGAACGCAATACAGACTTACTATGAAGCAGATCGAGGCGATCGGTTACACGACAGTCAAAGACGATGCCCCTGCATAATTATGCATAAAGGTGCATTGCGAGGCACAAGACCAATTCTGTCGAGGCGTCCTGACTCATGAAGGACATCCATCGGTCAAAGACTGCCTTTTCCCGCCAGACTCGTCGCCAATGTCACGTCTCCATTATATTGGAGACCGATATTCATTCGAGAAGGGATTATGCATCTGATCGAAAGCGGTGTCGTTGGCTGGCCTGTACCAATTCGTTGTCACTCCGCAGCCAACGCTTCCCATTGGCTGCCTCCCTCCAACCACCAATCGACCTCCCTAGCGTACATTAGGTTGCATGAGCACCAAACGTGGCACATCCTCACACGAAAGCTCACAACGAACCGTCTCTAGGAACCACACTCTCCTCGGTAAGGCGGAACAAGACCGGGTACCGAGAGCAGTTGACGCTGGAAATGAATGAAGGGACGGGATGCCTTGATGCTGGCGCCTGTCGCGAGAATCGCGCATTATCAGCGGCTCCAGTATCGGACGGACAGGCCCAAGGATGCATTCGTGCGTTGGCTGTTTCTTTGCCCTCATGAGTCCTTCCACGATCACTTGCCCTCTGGCGTGAGGCTTCAGATGTGTAAGACGATTCTCCATTCTGCTTGCTACTTTTGGACGGTCCCTCCCGAAGCTATATTATTCACCTCCTAGGATACCTTGACCTACTGTCTACTCTCCTCTTCCTGATCGGATCTTTTCGTTATCCTCTTCTTTCGTTCAGGATCGATTGTTGTGTCTTTCACACCTCCAGAATGCCGGTCTCGCACATCGGTCTCACAGTTTCGCATCTCCCCACCTCATGTTCGTTCTTTTTGGCCGCTCTCCAGCCACTGGGGTACAGATTTCTCGGGCAGTGGGGAAATCAGATCGGCTTGGGCGTGCACGATGCAGACTTCTTCCTCACGCAGGAAACGCCTGGGATCAAAGCTGGTGCTGCCCATGTAGCATTCTCCGCTTCGAGCCGGGCTGCTGTTCGCGAGTTTTATGCGAATGCGCTTCAAGCTGGTGGGCGCTCGCATGGTGGACCGGCTTCACGTGAGGATGGAGATGATTGCTTCAATGCTGCTGTCCTCGATCTGGATGGCAATAGTGTAGAGGTCGTCTTTCATGAGGGGGCTGTTGCTGACGATGCTGCCTCTGATGCTGGCAAGAGTCGGTTGCTCACATGGAGGAAAGGAGTGTCTGGTAACTTGAGCGACAAGCGTAGTACAACTAGTGGAAGTGTTGTCTCTGCCGCGACTTCACTCGCGAAGGGTGCCCTTGTACCCGCCGCATCGACGGCTGCTGCGAGGAGTGTAAGGGCACCTTCAGAAGCCCCATCTGCTGCACCGTCAAGTGCTTCAAGAACGTCAGCGAAACCTCGATCTGAAGCGCCAGCTCTCCAGCGAAGCTTTACAATGCCATCACTCACACCCCAGAGCTCGAATGACAACATTTCGATATCACGCAAGACACTCGTCGGCACGATCCTAGGCGCCGCGGCCGGAGCCGCTGTCGCATATGCGATGTGCAAAGCCGAGGAGGATAGCGCCAAAGCTGAACAGGCTGCATATCTGGCTGCGAAGGGTGCGACGAAACATCTGCAGACGGCTCACCCGCACTTGCTCGATGCGAAACCCGCGTACTCCGCCGGCCCTGCGGCTGCTGCTCCCACCCGCTCGGTGCAGAACGCAAGTGAAATCGAGTATGTTCATGGTTACCACCCGGTCCGTGCCATCGAAGCCCCACCTTCGAATTATGGTCAGCCTATCTACCAGCATCCTTCGTTCATGACTGTTGTCAGTGGTGGTCAACAGCATGTCCCTGCCGAGTCAGTCGCAGCAAAGAGCCGTGTCTCTGCCGCAAGGACGCACTCGTACCCTGAGAGTCAGGCACGAAGCTCCATCATCTCTTCTTTCGTCCCAGATCAGCACAGCCGGGAGCCACCCACATTTTCGCCAGTTGAGTATGGCTCAAATCCCGTGCCGACGGCGAAGTCTCATCACTCCTCCCACCACTCGTCACATCACTCCTCCGTGTCGAAAGCAAAGAGCTCCACAAGCACCAGCAAACACAGCTCTGCCTCCTCCAAGCGGTCATCGCGAAGCAGAGAACGAGCTCGCTCCCCATCCACAAGCCGCACCCCACAGCACTCAAGTTTGGGTCGGATCCTAGAGTCTGACGGCGACACGCCAAGCAAACCGTCTTCGCGCACATCTCGCGCATCCAAAGCTCGATCCTCAGTCCTCGGACGCAGCGTAGTGCCAGACCCGTACCCGTCCTCCTCAGAGAAGGAGATCTCCGCCAGCGACAACGACGACCTCGACACCATCGTCCCCAGCGACTCCGTCAGCCAAATCGGCTCCTCATCCTCGCGTCGCTCACACAGGCGCCATTCCGAAGCTCCAGGCTCATCGCACTCGCACTCAAAACGCGGTGACGAGAGTAGACGCGCTAGCGAAATCAACAGCAGTGTGGATATGCTCGCCGTGGAACCTAGGAAGAAACACAAGAAGAAGAAGAGCTCGCGCGTAGGTAGCACGAGCGGTGGTGGTGGGGCTTCAGAAGCTGACACAGAGAGCACGATGACGCCGCACAAGTTTACGAATAATTCGCCGGGGAGTGTGCATAGTCTACCCATAAGGGGCATTACGCCGAGCATGATTGGGAGTGGTGTGCATGGCAGGAGCGTGGTTTCTTATTATGGCTGATTTTGGATGGATCTTTGGGCATAGCAAGCGGCGCCTTTCCTGCGATTGATTTTTGGGTGGCATACTTTGGTGTTCGTCTCCGAACTTTCTCACGGCCGCTGCGAGCTCTTTGGTTTACGATCTCGTGGCTTTCTTCGAATGTTTGGTAAATATGCATATCCCATACTACGATCATTTGGTCTACGTTCCTTCCACGACACTTCTTTCTGCATTCCACTTTATTAAGATGAAGCTCTCTGAGGCTGTTCTTGGAAGTTTTGGACCTGGGACTTCAATCAAACGCATCCCATGGGCGCTTACCGTGAACAAAGCCATGACTTACTTCTTGCAAGCTGCGCTCATATGACTGCATCATCGATCACCCATTGTCAGCATATTTGGGGGGAGTAAAAGGAGTTACCACCAAACTGCTTGCGCAAGTTGCAACTGCTTTAGCCTTCATTATGCACAAGATGGCAAGGCAAGCTCAGAATTGCAATCTCAGTACATGTATTAAAGGAGTGTGCTGGCTATGGCCTCCTTGAATTCAGCATCCACAACTTTCACATCAGCATGGAGTTCTTCGACCAGCAACCACAGATCAATGGCGGCACTGAAATCCAGGACGGATTCGCATTCGATTTCCCAATGGGCATTCATGCACCAGGCCAACCACAAGACATAAACGCACTTCTAATCCAAAAGAAGGTCAGGATCCGTTGACCTCCTCAGTGCAATGGAGTCATCGTTCAGTTCAACACTGTACCGGAGATACAACAAGCAATGGACAAGATTAGGTCCTGTAATATCCACGCTCGATCCCATAAGTGGCACATGTGTCCGAGTCCAATGAATCAGGAGCCGAGGAGCCTCATCATCTGGGATCTAGAGCAGCGTGTCACGATTCCTGACATTGTGTCGTGCCATGTAGGTGAAATCAGAATCCTCGAAATCGGCATCAAGTGTCTGCCTGCAGCCAGTCAATTCGCGGAGATACACAACGCGCTGTGGGAAGCTGGTCACGCCAACTATTGCAGTGTTCATTTACCACCTAGGCCGCGACGTGGAGGGAGTCAGAGTCGAGATGGAGAAGCATGGGCTGTTCTGCCAGGGGGGTTCAGCGTTGAGCAGAGCATTCAGGATATCGAGAATGCCATTAGGAGCAGACTCACGGGATGGTCGGTGGGTAACATCATCGTTGAAGAGACGGATTGAAGACTGGCTGCATTGCTAGTACGCTAGACACACAATATGAAATATAGAGATCATCGCTCGTGAACAACCACCATTACAACCACGCCCAGAACTTCTCCCATGCATTTCGTGGCGCAGGCTCATCCCAGACAATGGCGTCGACCTCCCTCCGTCCAGTGTCCAGATCCATGTCCACCAACTTGACAATCTTGTGCCTATACACAGCCCAGTGTCCAACAGCCAGCACAACGAATAGGATCAAGCTGACATATGCAATGAAGAAGCTCTCGACGTCCCACGGGATAAAGGCAGTGAAGCCTTGCGTGAGGATGATGAGCACGTTGAAGAAGAAGCCGTACCATGCAGCCCACGGCTGGAATGGCGCCATGTATGGCAAGCTTTCTCGTGGTGTGCCACGGACAGCCAGAGCGCGCATGAAGCGGATGTGGCAGGCGTTAATGCATGCCCAGGTGATGAAGCCGGCAACTGCTGTGATGTTCAGGAACCAGCCGAAGACTTCACCGCCGTTGTTGCTAAGGTTCATGAAGCCCAGAAGACCCATCGCGGAGGTGAGAGCGACTGCGTAATATGGCACACCGCCGGTGCTGACCTTCTGAAAGAAAGCTGGAGCAAGACCTTCGCGTGATAGCGCAAGAACGATACGCGAGCCTGAGTAGACGTTCGAATTGGCGGCGGACAGCACTGCAGTGAGCAGGACAGCGTTGATGATCGATGGCAGAACTTGAATGCCTGCGAGCTTGGCAGCAATGACCAGAGGCGATGCGGAAGCGTCTTCGCTGTCAGAGAGGAGGTCCTCGTTGTCGTATGGTACGAGCAGGCCGATGAAGAAGATGGTGAGGCAGAAGAGGAAGAGGATGCGGTAGAATGTCTTCCTGATCGCCGAAGGCATGGTCTTACGTGGGTTTGCGGTCTCTCCTGCGGCGATACCAACGAGCTCGGTGCCCTGGTAGGAGAAACCGGCCTGAATCAACACACTCCAGAAGCCAATGAACTTGGCAAGAGGCACATCATTGTTGACTTGCTCGAGCAGAGAAGGGGCGAATGGACCTGGGTGGACCCAGTTATGGAAACCAAGATAGCCTTGTCGACCGACGCCAGCATCGACGCAAATGGCAAAGATCATGAAGCCCAGGATAGTGATGACCTTGATGCTGGCGAACACGAACTCAATCTCGCCATATGCGCGAACGGGCATGAAGTTCAGCGCAGTGAAGATGACCCAAAACACGCCGATCCAGATGCCAATGTTCAAGCTTGCATCCCAGTACTGGATTATGATGCCAGCAGCTGTGAGCTCGAGCGCAAAGGTAATTGCCCATGAGAACCAGTAGATCCAGCCCATGGCAAAACCAAGAGTCGGACTGACGAATCGTGATGCGTAGGCGGTGAAAGATCCAGCAACAGGAATGTACGTCGCCATTTCGCCCAAGCTGATCATGACGGAGAAGACGATCGTGCCGACGAAGAGGTATGCGATGAGACAGCCGATTGGCCCTGCAGATGCGAGCGCGCTTCCGCTTCCGAGGAAAAGACCTGTTCCAATCGTACCACCGATCGCAATCATCTGAATGTGACGATTCTTCAAATTTCTCTTCAGAGCTTCCGACTCTCCCACGATCGGATGATCCTCCTTGCTGTTGCGACCGGAGTCCAAGCTCTTCTCGTCCCTCGCAGCATTCTTCTCGATATCGCTGAGATTATCCATCTTGTCTATGTTTGTGGAGTATGAACAGGGAATGAGAATGGAATGGAAGCCAGTAATCTACAAGGTGTTGGGTATTAATTGACGGTACTCAACGTCGCTGATGTAATGAGTATTCGGCCGTCAACCGGAGTGGGCAGAACCAAAAAAGTTCACGATCGTGGATGGCTAGGATGGAGCATATCCAACACGCAAAAGGCTATTTAACAACAAAGTCACCGTGCAAATCCTTCACGCCGCTAAGCACAATGACAAGAAACATCTTGTCAAGCTAGCATACGGTATCGCAACTCGGGACCAGCCTAGAGGCTCAATCCAAGGTTACGGTTACAGCAGGACTGATTCGTCGTCAAAGGGCGTGTGGATCACCGAGCGCGCATACGAGATTGACAACTTCTCTTAGCTTAGCTAGGCGGGAGCAGCCGACGAGAGAGCTCGCATGACCTTTCGCCGTCTCGAGAACAGTGGGTTTCAGCGGAGAAATCGCACGCGCATCCCTGGTCGAGAGGTGGTTGTGGAAAGAATCTTCACTGCAAATTTGCAAGCGTTGGGGAGGCAAGGCGGATGGGCCGATGAAAGCCGTGAAAAATTGGATCGCGGACTGCGTAGCGTGTGGGATTCGGTGTTCGTGATGAGAAAATCAATGCCGAAGCTAGTTCATGGATCCCACGAGGCTCTGCTTGTCTCGGATACATATCTTGATGACTTTCTGCAGCCATGCTCGTGGATGAGAGGAATGTCGTCCTCCCAAGATCTGGGCATCGCATGCTCAATGTGGTTAGCGCCAGCCAGGGCTTTTGCTGCTGAAGCAACCTCAAGCTCACGTTGGCAACGTCTTAGCTCGAAGATGATCTCCTACATCGGAATGCTTGCAATCATGCTGACAGTTCATCATTGAACCACAATAGAAGTATCGGCATAGATCTCAGTAGCCATGAACTTGACGCCAGCGGGCATTATCGAGGACATACAGCACGACCGGTCAATGGCCATCATCACCCTCTCGAATCGAATGGTCGAACAAGTAAGACCTACGGGCAAAGATTCGACGCGTATGGCACAGTGTCTTGGAAAGATGGCGGAATTCATCTGGCATTAGCGAGGCATCAACAGAGATTGAGATACGGCACTAGCTATATGATTCATGCGTCCTCACTCAGGGCATGAAGGGCGTGCCTACCAGGTACCGGGTACCTACAATGACACCCATCGTAGCGAGAAATATCAGCTTTGGAGACTGAAACAGCTGCTTGGTCCGCTAGAGTGTACAGCAGTGCGAAGAGGGGCTAGAATTAAAGATCCTCAATCCTGAACACTTCATAAGGCACCTGGTCAGATGGATGCGTCCTGCCCTTTGATCAGTACTCTACGCTGCTTGCTATGAGATCAGACCTCTTCAGAGCAGCGACAGCTTGCGCAGCGTTATACCGCCCACAACAAATGGTCTCGACCTTCACCTCCTCGAACTCGTACAGATGGGCTAGACTTCCCGGTCGCTCGCCCTCGATTGGCCTATATTGAAGAGTCCCTTCAGATTGGAAACAGGCTTCTTGAAAATGAGGGTATTCGCCTGCGCCGGCCTTGAACACGGCATCTTTGACAACGTCGAGCGCATACCGTGGCACAAGGAAGCCAAGCTTGTATCGAGCGACAGGCTGCCTTTCGATGATGTTGTTGGTTGTCTTCTCGACGCGATGTTTCGGTTTTGGGCGCTTCTTGCCTTTTCTCGCCTTCGCTTCGCTAGACGTCAGCCCATTCGCTTTGTCCTTGCCCACTGGACTGTTGATATTGCTCGCGTGGCCCTTCTTTTTTGCCTTCAGGATCTCGATTGGACACCTTGGGTCTTTAATACCACTCGTCTTCTTCGAGCCTTTCTCTGCGGCTGCATCATGTGTTTCATTCGCGCGATCTCTTCGATCTTTCTCGGCCATCTTCGTCTTCTTGATCATCTTCCTCACTTTGTTCAAGCTGATGTCCTTGAACACCTCGTTGTTGTTGGTGGGCTTCTTTGCATCGTCCGTCTCATCTAGACCCTCAAGCGCCTTCCCAATGTCCGAGATACTTGCAGCGTCCATTCCATCTGTAGACTCCATCTCCGCCGCGTCTGTTCCCTCTGCATCATCCATCGCCTTTGCATCGCCGATCACATCTGCACCACTCGTACCGTTTATACCACCAACTGCCGTAGCTTCATTCGTCGCCTCGTCATTATCCGTCTCCTCGTCATTGTTCGTCTCCTTGGCGATGAGCGTTCTCTCTGCATCAAGCATCTCCTGTGCATTGCTGGCATCATGTTCGTCCACGTCTGAATCGAGCGAACCTTCTGATGTGTGCGACGCCATGATGATAGTATGGACTGCGCGAAGAAGTAGAATTAATAATGAACTGCTGGGAGGTAAGAATGAGCATGAAGGACTTGATGGCTGTGAATTATTAGTTATGCGTATCTGGGGGTGAATAAATTGCAAGGTCTACAAGAGGCCGCTCGGGGAAGGTGCGTCCGCTATCCCTTATAATTCTTCGGTTGGGAAGTAGCGATGGACGAGAGCCATTCTCGTGGCAGCTATGCAGAGTACCATCCATGTTAAATTTACGATGGATAGCATGAAATGTATGCCATCGAATTCACCTCGCTATGCTTCCTGTATAGTACACAATCCCCATCACCAGCTCTTATGATACATTCATACAAATGTCCTTCTTTCTTCTCGCCCTATCCTCGCCAGCATCGACACGAGAAGCATAACTCAGAAACCCTTCTCCGCCAGGAACTTCTCGATCGCAGGCTTGTGATGCCCCTTCACGTATACATGCCCTGTCACTTTGCCCACCCATACCCGCTCATCCGCGACGCCCAGCAATGCTCTGAGCTCATCTCTCAGTGACCCAGCGTCTCCAGCAAGTTTCCGTACGATTGTCTCCTTGCGTGTGCCACCATTTCTGATGTCCTGATATACGGGTAGATTGTTCGATGGCGTACGCGAGACATGGTATCGTGGTAGTGTGGATGGAGATTTCTCTGTTCGTGAAGAAGGCGCTCTTGTCGGCACGTCAGACAATGTGGGCGATTGTGATTGCGCGTGTATCGATGCTTCGCTGAGAGGAGCTTCTGACGGGGATGTCGAATCGACTTTGATGGCATTAATGCGCCGTATTGCTGACGTGCTGAACCGCCATCTCTGCGCCGAACATGCTCGCGATGCAGACCTGAATTGTGATATCGATCTTCGCGATGCTTGAAGTGCCATATTGAAAGGGAGGAGGATCGAGAAATGCCAGATGTTGATGTGTGGCAGGCTTTGGTGTCGTGATTAGTGCCGAGATCGTGCGACTCTGGCGGTGCGCGACTCGAGAGAGATCAGTGTCCTCAAAACGAGCGACGAACGCAATATGGGATGGCAGGACAACCCAATTGAAGATGCGATGGTCGCAACACCAAAAAGTTCACGAGGCCGCACCTCCGATGCCCGACCCACTTTTTCCTCTTTTCGGCCGTCCACTCAGACCCCACCACTAAACTTCAAAATTCCTTGACTCAACTCCACGCGTCTGGACACGATCTCAAAGCACCCGCACGCCGAGATACACATCCGCGCATACGATCAAACACTAATATGGCGGACACCAACGGCGCGAAGGGCGCCACCGAGGACATCGTCGAAAAGTACGATGTCTTGCCAAAGATGATCCAGTATCTGGACAGGCACCTTATCTTCCCGCTGCTCGAAGACCGCGACGACACGATCGAGAACAAGCAGTTGAAGGCGGAGTTGTTGAAGGGCACGAACATGTTTGACTACCTGGGCAAGTTGGACGCAGAGATCAAGGGTCAGTCGCAACCAGCGAAAGAGTTTGCGGCGAAGCGAGAGGACGTCATCAAGAAGAGGGATACGCTTGAAGAGCAGACTGAGAAGTTGAGGGGACTGCTGGAAGATGAGGCGGTTGTGTCAAACTTCAGAAGTGACAAGGTGGCCAACTTGAAGTATTTGGAGACGGAGCATGGCGTGACAGCGGACATGGTGAACGCGCTCTACGACTTTGGCAACTTCCAATACAGCTGTGGCGAGTACCAGCAGGCAGCAGATGTGCTTTACCAATTCAGAGTTTTGGTAAATGGCAGACAACTTGGCATTTTAGACCATTTGCTGACAGCAGGCATAGTCAACGGACAACGACAAGGTGGCATCCGCAACATGGGGCAAGCTCGCTTCTGACATCTTGTCGACGGAGTGGGAAACTGCCATGGAGGAGATCACAAAGGTCAAGGAGCTGATCGACACGCGACTCTTCAACAATCCGCTCGCACAACTACAGCACAGGACATGGCTCTTGCACTGGGCACTCTTCCCGTTCTTCAACCACGAACCCTCGCGCGACGCCCTCACCGACCTTTTCTTCTCGCCCGCCTACATCAATACCATTCAGACCCTCTGCCCCTGGCTCCTTCGCTATCTCACAGCCGCTGTTGTCACTGGCCGATCACGGAGCAGAAACTCAAGCTCGTACCAGAAGCAGCTGAAGGACCTAACGCGCATCGTAAATCAGGAGGGCTACGAGTACTCAGATCCCTTGACGCTCTTCATCAAGGCGCTGAACATTGACTTTGACTTCGAGGAGGCACAGAAGAAGTTGGGTGAGGCGGAGCAGATTCTTGCTGAGGACTTCTTTCTGCGAAACTTGACAGACTCGTTCGTGGACTCGGCAAGACATCTGATCTCGGAAAGCTACTGCAAGATCCACCAGCGGATCGACATCAAGTACGTTTCCCGCATCCTAAAGATTGAGGAGACGTCGAACCAGTAAGAAACACACACTAACGTGATGCAGGGACCTTTCGACGCGTCTGAATCTCTCGCAATCGGAGGGCGAGAAGTGGATCGTGAACCTCATTCGCGACACGCGAGTCGACGCTAAGATCGACTACCAGCAGGGCACGGTCGTGATGAACCACCCACCGCAATCAGTGTACCAGCAGGTCATCGAGAAGACCAAGGGCGGATTCTTCAGAACGACAGTCATGTACGCAGCAGTTGGGAAGTCATAGGAGGCCCAAGCGCAAAGCTTGAGCAGACGACGCGGGTACGCTGGACTCGATCAAGCTCGAGGAGGTTCGGTTCCATACAAACGTTGAGAACAATTCGCAACGATTGCCGCTTCTGGCTCTGCTGGAGAACAGTGGCGTTCCTGTGTGCGAGCTGCTCTCTAGAGATTATCAAGCGAAACGAATGTCGTCCACTTTCCACTTCTGGACGGGGACATGCGAACACGATGCGGACGGTCGAAAAGGGTCATTATATAGTGGAGTCATGGTACGATAAAAGGGTCCCAGTACATCTTGCGTGCTCTGCTGTGCTACAATGCACGTGTCGTGCGCGGGCATTAGTTGGGAGTAGGCATGGGATTACGCACTGAGAGGTCCTCATTTTATCTTGCATCGAGAAGAATCATACTAAAGGCGTTGTGCTCTTCTGTGAATCCATGGGTATCTCCACGAGTCAGAAGACGGGAAGCATCTGTCTGTCGGGTTGCTAGGTGCAGAAGACGAGGCACCCGAGTCGTTGGGATTTATCTTGCTCTTCCGGCTCGGCTGGAAGCGCATGTATGTAACGTGGCACAACAACTACTTCTCGCGAGAAGAATTGATAGAAACGCCTCGATCTATTGACAATTGAAACGTGATGAGACATGAGCAGATTGCGTGCGTGCGTACCCTATGCCGTAGCTCCCGTTGCGTCTCGTATTCGTCATCCTCGTCGGCGCCGTTGAGCATGACCCGCGTCGTCTCCGATGGTGGAGGCGTACGAGATCTGGCGGTGAGGATCCGTGGGCTTGGGTGAGCGATTTATGCGGCACGTGCAGGCGGGTGCACAGGACTGTCGTGTTATATTGGAGTCCTCGAGGTAGTCGATCGTAAAGGCTTCGGATTCTCGCGTCGAATTAGTTCATTGGCTGGGAAGACAGTGACCTCGTCTCGCGGCCACGGCGAGACCCGCGATAACGCATGATCGGAACCGATGATATGGCTCCGAGCTGCGAGGGAGCATCTGATCAATGGCTCAGAATCCTTAGTGCCGATCACGAACCACAGAGTGGCTATCAATTGGGGACTTGGCCTCTGCATATTCGTGGCGCGACAGCAGCTGCTCTTGCTGTGTGAGCTGGATACGCTGTTGCTATTCGCCAGTCCTGCGGTCTGTCATTGTACATCTAACAGGTCTTCGAGGTCACAAGGAATCGAAGCACAGTTCGATGTCACGAGTGATCGGAGCACAGTCCTGAGACCTGCTTGCAAGAACCCAGAGTGTGACAAGCAGTTGTGCGGCTCAGTCCAGCGTGGTCATCCAGCAGCGAGTAGTACTCGGGCTAGACAGATTCGCGAAGGCGTGAGATCTCAGACAAACGTTAGCTGCCAATATTCGGACGTGCTCCGAAGTGGCACATGTTCATGTTTGTAAGTATTGTTGACGACTTGTGGTCTCAGCCTTGTTGACCATGACCCACTTTTGAAGGTTTTCTGCTACCATAATCTGTTCGTCCTTTTCCGGCTATGTGGGGTATAGATCTATTTCTCCAAAAAGTTGTGCGTGCCTTCTCACCAAAACAATCGCAGGGATGGAGCTCCGACCCACTGTGGGGTAAAAGATTTCAATAGCTCGCTGGTGATGGTTGCCGTTGTGCATATTCCAAGCTGATTCTGGACCGTGCCGGTAGCTCGTACGGTCAAGGTTGGCCACATGTCAAAAGTCAAAATCGAGCTTACGGATATCCGCAAATCGTCTTACTGGCCACTCAAAAGAGAAAGGGATGTGTACAGACTGATGCTGGAGTAGTCCCGCAATGCAGTCAGGTCTCCTACCGCGCACTTTGACATGGAGAGCAATGCTGTCAGATTACTTCTATTCACGTGCTGACCGTCCCCGAGCTTGATGGCTCCCAACGTGCCATGAAGATCCAGTTCGTGATAAATCTGGGCGTAAGCGGAGAAGTTATTGCCCCTCTTATGTTGTTGAGATGCTAAAGACACGTGCGTTGCTCTCGACACATGCTTGGAGCGCATGGTTTTTGTCGTCGGTGACCTGACTAGACTTATGATACTACCCACTAACGAGAGCCTTTTATCAAGCCAATGTTGTTTGTAGTCGAGAGCTTCCTGATGCTGCAATTGAACGGGGAAGGCTGCAGAGCCATAAGTCGAGTCTTGATGCTGATCGCTTTCGCTACCCTGCGCTGGCTATAATTGTCCCGAGCTGCAAATGCAGGGCACCATGTGAAATGCGGAGGGTCCTCTGGGTTCGTCGTCCTAAACGCATGGCAGGCCTGCTGGGTAGGTCGACTGGATAATTTCATGCCATGGCAATAATCACTTCTTGGTCGCACCGTTATAATATATCCGTTCAGGCCAGCGGCAGAATCGTTAGATTTCTTACTCATATAGGGCAAAGGGTCATGATTCATCCAAAGCCGGACAGTAGCTCTGGTATTCTGCAACCGCAATTGTGCATCCCTTATGCAAACCGAAGGCACTGCACAGCTCACTCCGTCCAGCTGACAAGTCATGCTGTGAGTTGCTGACGGCCTGCCACAACAGCTGTGTTGCGTGAAAGTCGCAGGAAGGAGGATTATTGGCCCCATTACGAACGTGGGAGAAGGACCGATTGCGCACACTTCGAATTTGTGCTCGATCTTCATGGAAGTTTCCATCGCGGTGAGCCTGCTATTACGGGAAGCTGTGAGTACATTAGGCAGACGGATGTATATGGATTGAAAGATGAAGATACGATCATAGCAAACAGTGAGAAATTGACTTGTAATGAAGTCGCATCGGTATTGTGCCCAAGACAGCTGCGTAGTTTTGAGCATGGTTGTTCCAGCAGGCGGTCTAGATCCTGCACTAATTTTTGCGCGAGTTAATTCAGCGAGGTTCCACTTTTGACATCATACCTGGGCGTGCGTAGCTTTTCAATCGTTGTTACTCGATCACAACTAATTGCGAACAGAGAAATCGGTTGGAAGAGAGGAGAGGTTCGGCAATTGCTGTCCATTTACGTTTTAGCTGGATCGGTACCTGTGATTTTCAAGATCCCACAGCAGATCGGATGCTCAGGGCTAGCAGGTCAACAAATGAGATTGGCGATAATTATTGATAGCGTGCAAGCTCCCGAGGAACTCTCACTTGAGACTAGGGATTCAGATTGTCTTGGACGGCGTTGAAACGAATCAGCACAATCTTGCGAGCGCAGGGCATTCCTGTCCCCAGCAAATCCTCGAACCCGAAGGTTATCGGGCGAGCAAATGTTCCGCGCTCACGGGTATGGCTCCGTACAAAAATAATTGGCAGCGTCCTGGTCGTTCACGATGCCAGTCCGCCAACAAGTTCTTGCGACAATTCATCTCGCACACGTGGACTCTCACAAGCATACGAGGCAGTGCTTCCAAGCGATATCTGTAACGAGGTACCTTCGATCGAAAGGCCACCCTGCTGCTGTAACGAGAGGTACCCGGTACATCGAGGAAAACCAATCTGACCGAAAGCGTGAGCGGCATCGAACGTCAAGTGTGCGATCGCGATCGCGTGCAGGAGTTGCTGATCTGCGAATCCCAAGCACTGTCAGACTAAGCTGTATCGAGCTTAGATGCAGAGCTCGGCTGCGAGAAAGCGCATGGAATTCACAAGAATCGCACGTTCAGATCTGGCGTCCACTATTCGTACTCGCACTGCAAATGGTACCCATACTCTGGATGCCTTTTCGGGTCTAAAGTACCCTCTGACTGGCATCGCTTCGTTAAAGCAGCGTCTTCAATCGGCCCTTTCTCCTCGCAGTAGCGCAGGCAGGTTCACGGCCTGTGGTGTCCGAACCAAACGGCTGCCGCTGTGTTAGCGGCTGTCCACAAATTCCAAGGCCGGAGCTGGCAAAGATGTGCAGCGCGCCCCAAGCAAGTCGCAGCGCTGTTGTCTTAAAACTCCCGAGCTTTCCCATGGTTTCTCACAACCCGTTTTACCTACCAACAGTTACACAGAATTCTGCTGCCAGGCAGATCAAAATACGTCCCATCAATTTCGAATCTGTTGTGGGCAATTGTGTGTTTGGGTCCACGACGACACACCCCACCGCTCCCGTACCAAAGTAGTCTATTGAGCTCTGCGAATAGTACTGTGAGTGGCAACCCTCATCATGTAGAGTAAACCAACCCACGCACGACATTGGCGATACCGCATACCTGCTTGTCACGTCTGGCAACAGTCTCACGGTCCATATCGCTATATCGTCTCCGTCAACACCTTGTTCACGTTGGTATCAATGTTTCTCCATACTAATATCGCGTCTCTAGACCCCAGTCGTCCAGCCTCGTCTCAGAACGAATATACCAATCGCCTAATCCTCCATCAACGACACTGGACGCGTTGTGAACAATTATTGTTCATATTTCTTGCCGCTTCTGCATCGGGTTGTCTATTCAGGTTCGTCCGACGACGAAGAGCCAGTCGAAGTTTTCAAACACGAGCATCTGGTTGCCAGACCATTGCTAGATACTTCGGAATATCCATCATGCCGCCAGTCAGAGGACCAATGAATACGAAGGGCTTGAAGACGGAGAGAACCCACGAAGAAAATCAAGAGCGGTAAGCTTTTATGTTCCCAGTGAGTACGAAGTTATTGCTGATGTACATAAGTGCCTATATTGCCGCTTCGCGTCGCAGTGACCGTAGTTTGGAGGCCAGAATTGAATCAGCACGACGAGCATCCGAGATCCACAAGCGGCGTACGGGCCGAGCGCTTCGCGTAACCGAGCAAGATGTTATCAACGAGGAGATGTATGAAGAAGAGGACGATGACTTGCAGTCGCAGTATCGTCGGCTTCAGGCTCACCTCGGATCGTCAGCGGACTTGTTCAATGGCCGGCTGAATGCGTGGGTGCTCAGCCAGTATGGCACTCGCCAAATGGCTATGGCTGCTCAGAATGGAATGCCGTTTAATCCCGGCATGAGCATGCCCCCACCCAATACACCATTCTTTGCATATCAGCCGCAGCCACAATCACCCACGACTACCTTGTCTCCTGGAATGACCCAACGCCACCAGTCGTACCGACAGTCGCCATACCCTCAGCAGTACCAGCGAATGGCAGATCAACGATCACAGTCCTTCAGTGCTCCGCAGGATCAGTCGCAGCAGCTGTCTGAAAATGACATGATGCTGCAAGCACAGCGACGTCACTCCATGATCGCGTCCACCGATGGTCAGTCAGTTCCAGGAACACCGCAGCCACAAGGTGATGCCGGTCGCCCCTCGCTGTCCAGAAATGTGTCGGCGTCGGGCATGCAGCCTGGTCATCTCGGTCATCCGACATTCTTCAACGATCATTTCAACAATGCCATGTCGCCACAGTTTAACTTCAATGGTTTTCCTCCCGGCACTTCCTCGTACGATCCGATGATGAACCAGAGTCCGATCAGTCCTCTGACGACGCAGATGCCAGTCGAGTCCCAGCAGATCATTGGCACATCGTTCGATCCTGCCGGTCAGTTCCAGCCCATGTTCATGAATATGTCCCACGGTCAGCCTGTGCCATCTGGTATTGGCTACACCTACCGACCAAATGCTGGATCAGCTAGCCTGAAGCCTGGTTCCGAAGGTATCAACCAGACGTTGTCTCCGAATCCAATGACATCGGGCCCTGCGAAGATTGATACAAATGTCGAGAACATCGACACTCCTGCTTTGACCAACAACTCAGCGAGCTCTCCCGAGCAGGTCAACCCGCAATTCTCTTCGATGGGCTATGATGCCTTTGGTATTTCAGGGTACGACAAAACTCCTGGCGAGCTGACTGCCATCAACACGCCGAACGACAATGAGTTATTCGATAGCTGGCTTGCGCAGCCCAGCCAGGGCTGAAGGAGTTCTCTGCGTGCGTTAGGCGGCATCTGAAAATTGAATCAATCACCACTCACTTCACGACACGCCAATCATTCAAACAACCAGTCATTCGAACGAGACTCAACGATCATTCTCGAGTTGGTCAGATTTCTGGAGTACGCGATACCCCTCCCAGCAGAACCGGCGACGAACTTGCTTGCCAGCATTCTTCGCGGCGTTCGGCTTCATCGGAGGGTAGACTTGACACTTTGGCTTTCGTCAAAAGCAGTTTTGCCGATTTGGGAATTGGTATAAGGCGTTTGGCATGTCGAATATTCGATCTGAAAGGTACACTTTTGAGATCATGTATATTTCACACGTGCTGAAATCTCAGCACACTCCATATCATGCTACAGTATATGTACAGGCATGAGATCACGCGAACACGACTTGCAACTGCTGAAAATTGGTTGGATAGTGTATTCTGGAACTGAGGGATAGAGATCCCATCTCTGATCTCGACTGAGAGGAGATGATTATGCCAGCTACTCTGGCCATATATTAATTGAAATTTGAGCTGCAACATCAGACATTTCATAATCCGTATTCAGCGAATATTCCTTTTTCCATAACACTGCCCATACTCTCTATCAAGATGGTCGTTGTTCGACTTCAAGAGACCTAACCCTCTCCATCATTCTTTGCAGGTCTCTTTCATTCGGACCCTATCAAAAGGGCATTTCGCTTTGATAGGACAATGGACACAGGAGATGCTTCCTTCGACTCCTCACAATCATGCTTCCGCGGCGTACTTGGAGGGTGTTCCGAACCGCGCAAGCAAGGGATTTGACAATCGACCGTCGCCGCTCTAACACCAACACTGCAGCGGCACTAACTTACCCTGAGTCCCGGAAGCTCAACTCCATCTTCTGATACGCTGACCTTGCAGTGGCAAAAGAGCACAGCCTTGCTGCTCCCTGCGATGCAGATAGACGGTGCGGGGGTTGGCGCTGGTCGGGTAGGAGGGGTCTGAAGATCGATTCTGCTTCGCTCCCTATGCGAAGAAGGGGACTGCTTCTGATCTGCATTCGGCGAAATCAATGACGGGTTTGTCAGCTTTTCGACCTGGATTTGGCCGACGCGTGTGGGTGTGACCTCACTGGCGTCGGTAGTTCTTCTGGACGAACGCGAAGAAGATACGGGAACACGTGAGATGCACCACCTCGTGGTTCGGCGATTCGATGTCATAGCACATTAGTACTGACGAAGCAGGCACTAAAGAATTCGTACATACGTTCGGCGCACGCACCGAAGAGGTAGGTGCCAATTGTGCAATGTCTACCACTAAATTATTTAAAAGATGGAAGGAGTGGACTCCGCGCATCTCGTGCCTATCATAGCACTTAGATCTGAGCGAAGTGGACCATTGCTAGCACGAAGCTCAATGGACGAAGAATGCGATGACCTCCAGAGGTCTGCGTCACCGTAACCGTACGGTAGATGGTTGTCGGCTGAAACGCAGTCTGCGATGCCTTGATACTCGTCAACCCAAGACGGCCTGAAGGCAACCCGATAGATCTGGCATCCGGCGATCCTGCTGTTAAGCTTGGAGGAGCCGAGATGCTCACATTCGGAGGAGCGTCCGAAGTCCCATGAGATACCGCGGTCGACATTAAAGGTGAAGTCAAGGCCATGCTGCTCGTTCGAGACATCGAGAAATCATCAGGCTGAGAGGCCGTCTGCTTCTTGTTCGTCGTTACCAGTGTCGTCTTCATGTCAGTCTGAGACGTGCGTAACGGTCCATCGTCCTTGCTAGTTGCAGGCGTGGGCTTCTCGCCTAACGGCTTAGTCCCTCATCGTCCTTGTGCTTGTCCTTGCCACCCCCAATAATGTCGAGCAGACCATCAAGAGGCTTGAGGATACCACGCTTCGCGAACGAGCTATCATTCTTCACGGCGGGTTCTTCAGTGCCTGAAGTCTCGTCAACAGCCTCAGCCTGAGCTTCATGTTTACTCACGACATTGACACGCACCATACAAGTGGTGTTAGCCCAAGTGATCGGAGATGATCGAGAGCGCGTGTCATTCGGGTAGCCAGGGAAGAAGAGAGGCTGTCTAGAGACTGACCATGGAGCACCTGAGACGTTGAAGACAGGAGTTGAGTGGTTGATGAACGCTGTCTCCGTCACGAAGGTCGTCATGACTACCGTGTACGTGGTGGACATCGATACGTTCGTGGCGTTTGGAAACAGTACACTCGCATTCCAGCCATATGGCGGCATGACTGCCTCAGCGAGCGTGGCGAGAGCCAGGAAGGCCATGATGATCACTGCAACAAGCATGTTGGCGAAGGTGGGTGTTGTCTCTGTGTGGAAGGTGAGTTGAGTCTTGTTTGATGGAAAGGGAAGGATTGGACAGACGGGATTCACATAGTACCTTACATCTTGCTGCGCAGGTCACGGCCTTTGAATGGCAACAAGGTGAGTCCCAAAATTAGGTCAGTCACCGAACGGTGGCCGCTCTCGGTCTCTTGCAACGGGTGCAGTGACTGTGGGCAGCAATCACAACAAGACAAAATACAGTGACACTTCGTCGAAGTCCATAATTGAAGGGCGATTTTTTCAGGGAAAAGACGACGATGGAGTATAGAAGGTATAATGTTCAATGTGTATACTTTTCTTCCCTCACCAGCTCGATCGCTATGCTGCAGACATCGCGACGGGTTCTTCATGTCCAATGTCACAGAGCAAGCAAACATAGATCCACACAACCAAAACCTTCAACGCCGCCCATGATGCAATTCCATCCGTCCATCAGAACCACTCAGTCAGCCATGTACAAGGCAATGGCATTCATTACAGGCATGTTACAACCTCATCGACAGTGAGACGAGCGAAGATTGAGTTGGCGTAAGCGAAGCATTTCAGCCGGAGATAGCACCGACAGCAGATGAGATCGACATATTCCAGCCAGATCACAACTACTTTCCTTCCGCTGCCTGCGCTTCCTTGACTTGCTCAAAGACCTGTTCGTCAAATTAGTCGTTGCATCACACAGGCACCATGAATAAGTGCATGCATACCTTCAACATCTTCCTCCTCGCCCCCAGAGCATTAACACCCCTCTTCTCCAACGCATCATCATCCAGCTCAATCAACTCCTGCCACTTCAGATCCTTCAAATTATCCGTGTACTTATGCAACCTCAGACTCCTCAGCCAAGCCGGGATATCAGCAAGCAGATGCACATCCGTGGGGTCTTCAGGCGGCTTCGACGATCCCCTACGTCCGCGCGGCGACCGGCCCCGCTGCATCTCCCCGTGATCGCTGAGGTACGCGTCACCGCCTTGCATGCCGAACTGATTGAGGTTCATGGCGTTCATGCCGGCAAGGAGCGCGGCATTGTTGTCGTAGGCGGAGAGGAAGCCGTTTTGCTGCATGTTCGGCAGGGCGAGGCCGGGCATGGGCTGCATCATGACGCCTGGTGAGTTCGGGCGGGATCGACGACCGGCGGCTGCGGCGAGTTGCTGGGCTTGTAGGGCAGCGAGTTGCTGAGGTGTCAGTTGCTGCGTCTGGCCGAGCTCGTTGGTCATGAGGAAGTTGGCGTTGGGGATGCCTGGTGAGGCTGGGGCACCGTTGCCTTGACCATCGCTGGAGCGTGCACGGCGATACTTGCGGACGTCGTCGAATTGGATGCGGTTGTTGACTGTGGACAGAGCGGCAAGCTTCATGGCGGTGGCATTTGCGAGATCGTTCTGTGCCTGTGGATTCGGGAAGTTGCCAACCATGGGCGTGTTCAGAGCCGAAGCCCAGTTACCGATTGGCGTAAGCACAGGTAGACCAGCAGCCATAGTCTGAGGTGCTTCAAGGGTTGTATTCTGGATATTCGTGTCACCCGAAAGGCCGAATGGGCGAGGAGACTTCAGACCAGCGGATGGCGGAGGCTGCGTGAATTGTCCCATTGGCTGAGGCTGACCTTGAGAGGACTTTGGACGAGCGATAGGCGGCTGCTGGCCATCTGCAGTGCGAGGAAGGAAGGGCGACTGGGGTGGCTGAGAAATGCCAGGCTTCTCTTCAGGCGCAGAGATGGTGGGAGCGATAAGAGACGAGCGGTCGCCAATGATGCTGTTGCGCGTGGATGGAGGCGCCATACCAGTTTCCTGGGTAAAGCGCTCCTTCTGCTTTGCAATAGCCGCAGCAGCATCTGGGAACATGGAGTTGATCACAGCCGGGTCAAGCTGGGACAGGCGCTTAGCACCAACACCGGGAGATGGAGGCGGACGGCCGATGCCAACGGAATTGCGAGAGCCTGCTACGGTTAGCCTATCCATGGCTTGGTCAAATTTGGCGGACATGGCATCTGAGAGAGCCGCGGTCAGTGACCAATCGCACCAAGAAATGAGCGTGGCCTGTCCGTTTGTGCTTACCTTTCTGTCCGAAAGCTGCCGGCGACAAGATGCCAGACATTGGGTGGTTCTTAGCCATCTCTTGCAAGACCTGGATGAAGAAGCGGATCTGGACTTGAGTGGTCTGCTGGAGCAAGGCGTAGAGCGCAGACGTGCGTTCAGCCTCACTCAAGACACGGAACCACTGCTCAATGGCGCTAAGCTCATCCTTGAAATCCTGATCCAATGTAGCCGTGGCCATCTCTTCAAGCGTGGCTTCGTACTGATCTATATCAGCGAGCCATTGCTGTGTAGCTTGATCCATATCATCCGAGGCACCTGTGGCCTTTGCCTGATGATAGAGCACCTCGGAAGCCGGGCGAATGTTGCGGCCTGAGAGCGGCGTGGCAGAGTATGCGCCCATGTCAGCTGACTGGCGAAGGTGGTGGCCAGCTCCGATCTGACGCGAGGAGGGCGGGCGCAGAGTGCTTGAGGACTCGACGGGCGTGCTGTTGCGGTTGCCCGGGGTGTTGAGCGACGCCATTGTAGATTGTGTATGTGGTCGATTAATTAGTCTTCCTTGGTATGACCTGCCGGAGGATGCAAGGATGTTGTCGATACGAAGGACGATATATGCAAAGCTGGCAGATTCTGCAGAAGAGATGGTGTTAGCTTGAGGCGCTCTGCTGTGAGACCTGAGTAGCCTGATGGAGCTGGGCGGGTAAGGAAGATGTGTATGTACGTGCAGCCTGAACGGCAGGACTATAGTAGCAGATCTGATATGCAGTGAAGAGAAGAGGAAAGTGCATACTTACAATAGCGATGTCTTTGGCGAAGAATAAGACTCCTGCAGACCAGCTGACCTCAAAGGAGCTTTGCGAGCCGGTGATCGAAAAGCAGGAGACTTATTAACACATCAAGGAATCCAACTCGCTGGTGCGTGCTTGTGCGCTTTACAGGCGACAGAGTAGACGGAGAGACAGGTGCGAAGACGAGGCGAGGACGCGTGAAGAATGAAGACAGAAAAGGCTTCGGTAACGCCGGGGTCCGGGTTTTCTTTTGGAGAGAGTTGGAAGAGGGCGCTGCGGCAGCGGCACTGGGCAGATCTAAAACGTGCGTGTGGAGCGGGAGCTGGGCGCTAGGCCGCCTTTGGTTAAGACAGCTGGGGCTTCTATTAACAGGACTCGCGCTTAGATGGCAACGTGGAAGATGGAAAGTCAATCGACAGTGATGCTTTGGATGGCAGTATTGCTATGCTTGAAGTCACAAAATATCGAACAGGACAGACGTTCGATGTCCCGACGAGCTCAACAAGTCAGGGCGCTGTCAGCTGAATGCTCGGAACGCTCCAACAGCGACGCGTCTTCACGAGCTGATTGGTCAAGCACTGACAGCGGATGAGGCACTCGGTCACATGTTGGGTCGTAAGGCTGGCTTCCCATCTCCTGATGCAAGAGAGGCCAGGCTGGAAGCATTGCATGCCGTGATGCTCAGACGTGAACGCTGCTTCACATTTCAGGGTCGTGAAGCTCCGATAGTGGATTGATGTTAATTTGGCCGTGTCCACCTTTCGTTGTCTTGACTCAGCTGCAATTGAAGTAGGCTGTCCTGCCAATGCTGTGCTGTGGTACTGTCATAATATTAATCTTGACATGAATTCTCTATTTGGCTGCTTCAAACATGTTCTGTGGCGTTCAGTACGCAATCAGACGGACGCCTCTCGAAACAAGATCCACCAGGTTTGGCCAGTATCTCGTGTTGTAGCAAGGTCACAAATAAATGCAAGTCTACAAGCATAGAATCTGGATGTGCCGTCTCGCACCAAGATTCTCGTGCTCTTGCTTTCGATCAGAACTTCTAACATCAAGCAAGCCACTATTCGGCAGCATGCTTGAGGATGATCTTCACGAGGCTGAAATTGCCATGTGGCCGCCCGATGCGGCATCCTCGATAGGCGGCGATAAGAGTCGCGCGGTGCCAAAGCGGGAGCAAGCTGCCACGGGTACAACTCAACTTCTGCAAGCGTACATCGTACAGGACAAGTACAGTGTCGTCCCGCGGCCATCCCATCCCCTTCCGCATGTACCCTAAATGCCTTCTGACGTGTGACGACGCTCAGCAAATCAGCGCGTTGGATGCTCACCCCAACCAGCCTGCATCGAGCAGGTCTGCCGCATGATCACGAGTTGCCGTATCATACTCGACCGCTTGGCTTGTGAACTGTTTGCTCCCGCTGACAATCGCTCTTCTCTTTGACACTTGAATGAAAGCTCGGTCGCGTGAACTCACAAAGCCATGGCAGCAGCAGATCTCGAGGCACCATGAACTCCAGCTCGAACCCCTTCCACCGACGTGTCGACCATAGCTCCGCGTACGTAGCTAGCGCAGACGGTCCCTTATCAGATCTCCACAATGGTACGCGCTGTTTCCGCTGGAAGAATTGCCAGCATGAATGAGTGAAGATTTCTGGTGGGAGTGGTAATAACAAAGTTTGGTCCTAGACATCTCCGACCCCGCTGTCCGCTCGCAGCCAAAACCGTCGAAGACAAAGAAGCAGAAGCAAGTGCGCATCTCTTCACCGAGACGGACCCCGAGCCCCCGCAACTACTACGACACTGGGACTTACAGTTCAGGAGCTTACCATGACGAGCCAATAGCGCAACATCGGAGCTTTCAGGGACCGCGAACTAGCAGAGACGGCTACTCGCGCAGGAGAGGAAGTAGTAGTAGCAGCAGTAGTGACGGAGACGACGACACGGCCATGGCTGCCACAATGGCAGAACAACGCTCGCCGCCGCCTTCCAGCGTACCGCACAACCCTTTTAGCAGGACTCTGGCAGACATGGAAGAGTCGATAGGCGCGAGAGACGTGGAGAGGCCACCGGAGCGCGCGGAAAGCAGCAGTAGTCAGCCTACTCAGGAGAGAGGCAATCCTCGGGCAACTATGGACGTGGACGCGTTCAAGACGCTGCTCATGACGGGGAAGACGGGAACGAACACAGAGAAAGAGCTGCCACCGCCGCCGGCTGCGCACCGTACAGCTGCATTCACACACGCAGACAACAGCAGCAGTACGGACACATCTTCGATAAGCAGACATTCAATCATGGACAATGTAGCACACGAGACGCCTCGGTCCAGCTACGAGCGCTCGCTATCGGACGAGGAGGAGGGAGATGAGTCTGTTCCGCAGCGGACACAGAGCAAACGCGTCAAGCCACCGCTTCCGCGTCACAGGCATGGCAAGTCTGTCTCAGGCCCGCAGATCGTAGCCTTTGACGACTTCACGAAGACGGGCCAAGAGCAAGAGCCGAGCAGTCCAGTTGAGGACAGATCGAAGTCGCGAACATCAGCAGAGATGAAGAGACCATTGCCGCCAGTGCCTGGCCCCAGAGGAGTTGCAATGAAGGAGGCTCTGGCAAGCGCGTCAAGAGAACAGTCTCGTGATCCCACACCAAGCCCAGATGTAACCGAGCGACCGCCTTCACAATCAAAGAAACCGCCGCCTCCTCCACTGGCAAGACGATCGTCACAAAGAACACCAGTGCCTTCGCTTGAGAGAACGAGAAGCAATGCTTCAGTCTCACGACCGTTGATGATGGACGACAACATCAGTATCGCCGAGAGCACGACTTCTTCAACACGGATAGCACCGCCACCTCCACCCACACGAAGAAGCGGTGGTCATTCTTCCCACACCGCAGACGAAAGCTCTCCAGCAAGCCTCAACCGCGCACCCAGTCTCAAATCACCACCTCCACCACCGGCAAGAAACAGAGCCTCCTCCAACTTATCTTCCACCTCTATACCTCCCTCCTCCCTCGTCATGACCCCATCAGCAAGCTCGAATCCAAACCAGCCCCCCAAACCTCCACCACCAAGACGAACATCCTCTCGCTCATCTATTGAGATCATGTCGCCGCGCCGGACGAGTGGCGAGATGATTCGCTCGAGCTTCGACAGCGATCGCAGACCTAGCTTTTCGAGTTCGATTAGGAGGGTGCCTATCACGGAGGAGCCTGTCCAGGATGAGAGCGCGGTGGAGACGAGTAGGAGTGCTAGTATCACAGGTGGTGCCGGTGGTGGCAAGAACATCCTGGCGGATATGGATGCGTTCCAAAGAGAGATTGATGCATTGATGGCAAAGGATGAATTGGGGAAGCGGAAGAGCAGTAGTGGGAGTGCCAATGCTGGTCCGTGACGAGATGGCAAGTAGCGAGGATACCAATGCATGTATTGAACATGGCGAGCATTTCAGCTGGAGACTGAGTATGGTCTACAATTCATACGCATGGCATGTACTAGATGCCTCGCGCATCCCAAAACTTACCGATAGCCAAGAATGGCACAGTACACAATCCAAACATACCTAAGCCCCTCACGGCTCCTTGACACCAATCCCCGCGGTCCAATCACCCTTGAGGTTCTTCAAGACCTGACGCACCTGATCAATACAAACCTGCGGCACCAACCCCACGTCATAAAGAACCGCCCTGACTTCTCCCTCCGTACACTCCGTGCCTCCCCTCTTCGGACACTCCGGCAACATCACATTCACCGCACCGCCCAACTCGCAGTTCCAAAGCAGCTCATGCACTTTCCCCCATTGACTCAGCGCCGCCACCGTCCCAATCTCCATCTGCTCCACCCTGATCTCCGGGTACGTCTTGGCCACGAGCAGCGGATCGAGGTAGCCATCCGTGTCCCACAGGATGAGCGTAGAGGGCAGGTCCATGGTGCGGTGCGTGTACGCGAACTCGAGGGTCCCCGCTTCAGCGTAGATACGCGTGCTCTTTAGCTCAGAGATTGCGGCGGCGGACTCTTCGAGTGACTGGAAGTAGACGGCTACGCCGGTTTGCGCAGGCTCCCAGTGGATCATGACGTTGATGGAGGTGAGGTAGTCATTGCGGGAGGTTTGTCTGGAGAGGGGGAGGGGGACGTTGACTGGGGCGAGTAAGTCGTTCCGGGAGATCTGTCTGGAGAGCGGTTGGGATGGCGGAGGTGGCGGGTATGACTCGTCGGCTTCTGGAATTGAGCCCATGTTTGTCGTTGCAGAGAGCTTATTAATTCTGCTTGGCGTGTTTGTGATGTGGATCTAGATGATAGTAGCAGGTGATAGCGACATAAGAACGTTTACCTGACCAGGCGGTCGCTCCTGCCATGCCTAATTGTTGTTGTTGAAAGCAGACTGGTATGATATCGCGTGACACATTGTTGTTCCCACCCACTACAAAGTCCTTGATGTGCTCTAAGATCCTATGGGCAATTGGGCAAACATGCGTTGATTTACGGATCGCTTGCACGAGCTTATGCCTTTGCGATTTCCACACTTCTAGCCCACCTCACCGGAGGCAAAACATTGAATGCCGACCGCAGCATATAGTGCACGTCCTTGAAGCTATCACCGACGACGTTTACCACAAAGCGAACCTTCACTTCCTCATCGCCTCCACCAACCTTCTGAACACCCATCCTCACAATCCTAGAGCCAGGTGCTCTCCTGATCGCGCCAGTGGCCTCGTATATCAATTGCTTCACACCCACCTCATTCGACCCGACATCCACTTCCATGATTGCCTTCGCCCTCGGAAATGCTTCTCTAAATTCAGTAAGAGGACCGGAAACGAAAGGGTGCCACAGCAGCAACGCCTTCTCCGTCTTATTGTATTTCCAGTACAGCGTGAAGTGGCCAAGTTGGATGATGGCAGCAGGACGAAGAGCTGGTCCAGAGGCTTCGCGGGCCTCCTCCTTGGACTTGAAGGTGATCAAGACGCCGTCCACCGTGGAGGGGAAGTCGATGTTGATGATGGTGAGTGTGTTCTCATTGTGCTTTGCTTCGGCGCGCGTGGTTTCAGCAACGTCTGACTGTTGCCCGTCAGGTGCTGAGGCGGTGCCTTGCTGGTCGACACGTGTTTGTGAGGCGCTGAACTCGGGTTCTGTGTCCGTTGTGTCCATCTCGTCGTTTATTGTGCTTCAGAGGCATATGAAGCATCATCGATACATTCGCTGAGCGCTCAGCTGAGTCGAAACTTTCATTTGCTCCCCTTGATCAAACTCCCAGCCATAAGACAAAGCAAGCAAGCCACTCACTGCAATCGAGTCCCATGACTACATGACTCTCATTGCAAGGCCATGAGCTAAGCCCTGAAATGTCTGTGCGGACTTTCAGCGGAGTGTCCGCGTGGCAGATATATGAGAATGCCACATTGGTGTTGCAGACGAAGAACCTCGATCAAGAAAGTCAGTAGTCTAGACTTCGCTCGAGACGATCATATCGTAACGGAGGACCATAACTTGTGTTCCATGCTCTTTGTTTTTCTGCCTGCTACAGCGCATATTACAGTGTTTGATCAATCCGCAGCTATGCCGATCCCCTTTGATGTGCTCACACATCATGGCAGTCTCCGGGGTCTGGGAGGCAGGACATGACAGAGGAGACTGCATGTAGCTACTTGCGCCTTCCTCCTATTGTGCATGTCCAAGAAGGCGTGTCCTCTATTTCTTGGGAGCAGCCATCTCGATATCGCGTTCCAAGCTCGAAGCAAAGGAATAGCATGTCCATATCGATATCGCGTATCGTCAGGCGCAGCAGCCTGTTACCTCAAATGGACAGCATACACTTCGAATCACCCAACGGTCCCACCCTGCTAGACGAGCCATCCCTCTCCGCCCTCGCAATTCTCACAGGACGAATCCCACTCATCGAAGACGGCTGGATATGCATCCCCGACCGCGCCCTGCGATCCTCAGCCGCGGCCTCAGACAAGACTGGTACCTACCCCTGGCGCTTCGTCTCCATCCAGCTCATCGAGCACCTGGGCTTGCGCTCCGATGTCGCGGAGGAGATCTTGTGCCGCTGGCAGGTTGCTCAGGGTGACCCATCGTGTGAGTTCCATGGGCTACCTATCGTGCACACGGTTATGGCGTTCATCAAGCAGAAGAGGAACGAAATGGACCTTCTCGCAGATGGAAAGGGGAGAGACTGGTATAGTGCGCTGCACGAGCTCGGTGCTGATCGAGACATGATCGATATGGTCATGCATCCTGCGTTTGACAGTCGGAGGCCAATTGTTGGCGGCGGACTGGGTGGAGATGGTCGTGTCGTTACGATGGGCGGAGTTGGTCGCGATGAACAATTTGATCAGGGCAAGAGGGAAGGAAGTAGCGCCAAAGACAGAATTTGCAAGGCAAGCAGAAGCACTATTCTGTGCTAGCCAGAGAAAGGATGGGAAGACAAGGTCTGTAAGAGAGGGCGAGAAGAGCGCGACGCTTGTGTCAGAGGAGGATCCGGAGAGCGATGAAGGACCGGAAATTGAGACCAGTCCAGAGGACGGAATGAGTTCAAGTGGTGGTTCGGAATACATGGACTAGGGATTATTCGACGGCATCGCGTGCGTAGACGTGTGGAGGAAATATACTCCGTATTGTCATTGTTGTTCAACTCATCGCGAACTCCTCTCTGGACATAATGGCAGAACTGCAATCTGGCATGTCCCTCTCCTTACCACTGCAGGTAGGTTGATGTACTAGTGAAGCTGCGCAGGATAGGAGAGAGGCTTGGTGTTGAGAGAGCAGTGGAGACAGCCAGCCATGATTAAGGTTTCTTTTAGTGCGACATGTCGGGCCCACATCAGGGAGTGGCGTCCTGCAGGCGGCCCGATTGGCTCGCGTGCAGCAACGCGACATGGTCCTTCTCTGCTCGACGAACACAAGATGGGAAAACAGATGGCGCGGAAGATGGTGTAGAATGAATGTTGGAACACGGTGGAAGAGCATTATGTCTACAGATAGATACCAAGTTCAATAGGGGATAATGAGGGATGGAATGCTACTGCTGCTCGCGCGCCGCTCCTGCGCTTTTCGCGTCTCTCACATCGTGTCACCCCTGCTTAATCCATGACCGCGACCTAAATCAAGCCACCAACCCGCAAAAACAACGTCCAAGCCCAGCTTCTCACACGCGCGACGAACGTTCCGGGAAACGGCTCCGCTCATTATGTGAGAGAAAGTGAGGCCTCAGCGCGCCGAAACATCTACATAGACCCTCGATCCCGCGTGTGTTTGTTGTTGCTGTTGATAGCACACACATCACATGGCCGACGACGACGCGAGGCCGGCGACGGCGCATGGGCCAGACGACAACGCTGCAGATGCCTCCTCACCGACTGTAGAGCGCTCCACTTTGGCGCACACCGACGATGGACATGCGGATGCAAACGCAGATGCAGGGGAGGCGAAGTCAGGGCAGACGCAAGAAGGAAGCAGCGGCAATAAAGAGGATGAAGAAGAAGGAGATCGGGATGTGCGCGAGTGGGAGATCCCCGACGACGAGCTGCCGCCTCTGCCCACCGAGGACGACGACGAAGACCTGTCACTCGTCGATCCCACCACGCAGATCCGCCACGACGAACACTCCGACGAGGATGCCAGCGCGCTGCTGGAGCGGGACACGCGCCGGAAACTGATGGACGTCGAGTCGAGCTTCTTACCTGAGCCAGAGCAGGAGTCTGCCATTGAGAAGCCTGCGCAGGGAGCGGACGATACGTACCTGTTTGGTGGCTCGCCGGGGCATTCGAAGCGGAAGGACGTTGCTGCTGGGAAGGGGAAGCACCAGAGGAACAAGAAGAGCATTGCCGACATCATTCGCGAGTCGGTCGCCGCGCAGACGATCAAGGAGGAGGAGAAACTGAGGTCGCCTACGAGTCCGGAGAGCACGCGCGAGGCACACGATACGTCTGAGGCGCAGACGGAAGAGGAGGCACAGTCGAGGGAGAGCACGACGACCATCCCTCCCTCGTCTCCGTCTGCGGAGGCAGCCCAGCGCGGCAAGGCGAGGGGCATGGCGAACAAGGCTGATGTCGAGTCTGTCACGGATGAGAGCAGCATCATGGCTGAAGAGGACACGCCTGAGAAGCATGGACACGAAAGGCAGATATCACAGTCATCAACTATCAGAGGGGACGATACGTCGATATCCAACGACGAGAGCATCAGTTTTGCTGACGTGACTGGAACACCACGCTCAGAGAAGGATGACGCCGTGTCCTTGCTATCTTCAACATCATCGCGACTTCTCAAACGGCCAAGCTTCCTCAACCGACGGCAGTCGAGCCAGAGGTCTTCCGCCTCGTCGTATACAGGCCGCTCAGTCACCTCAGAAGCCAGCGACAGCACAATCGGCGCAGACTTCGCGTTCCAGTCTGGTGGCGCAATGCCTCGAGAGGGCAACACTTCGCACCCCAGTCTCCTGAACTCACGCTTCCCGAGTTACGCCAGCATCACTTCCACGGGAGAATCAGTCAACGGTGACTCCTCCCTCTCTTCGCTGCACAGACGAGAACTCTCCCGTTTAGAAGAGGAGCGCCAGTCACCGCCCGAGACGCCCCGGCCCGGTACTTCTGGCAACTCGGCCCCCACAGACACAGTCATAGCGCAGCACGTCCAGAACATTCGCGTTCCCGAGACCATCGCCCGTGAGTACCGCGAGAAACATGCTGCACGCTCGCCAAGCCGGATGGACTCCATTGGGCCACTCGCCTCATTCCGAGAGTCGCGCAAGGGCAATCTCACGCTCAAGGAGCAGAACAGCAAGATCGACAAGCTCACCAAGGAAAACTTCGATCTCAAGCTGAAGATCCACTTCCTAGACCAGGCACTGCAGAACCGGTCAGATGAGGGCGTCAAGGAGATGATCGGCAAGAACGTGCAGCTGCAGACGGACCTGGCGAACGAGAAGAAGGAGAGCCAGAGCCTGCGCAAGAAAGTGAAGGAGCTGGAGCAGAAACTCAAAGCGCAGGAGGAGAACGCCCGCAGCAGCAAGCCCCAGGCTCGCCCGCCGTCAGCGCAGAGCGACCGCACGGAGAAACTGGCTGATCTGGAGGAGGAAGTGATTTTCCTGCGGGAGACGGTGCAGGAGCATGAGGTGGAGATTGAGCGGCTCCGCGAAGAGGCCATGGGCAAGGAGATTGAGAAGCGCAAGTTGGCTGACTATGTCAAGGTCATGAGCGAGGAGCGGCAGCGCAGCGCTGAGGATGCGGGCGTGGAGGAGACGATCGATATGTGGAAGGATCTGCTGCAGGCTGAGACTGCGCGCCGCGAGCAGGCGGACGAAGATGCGGAGAAGTTGCGCGAGGAAGTGCGCAGGCTGAAGGAGACGAATGCGGCGATGGCGGGCGGCACTTCGCACAGCGTGCGCAACGTGTACAACATCAACAAGCGCCAGCAGCACGTCTCGTACGGTGGACGATCTGAAGCGGGTTCCGTGGCCGGTGCTGATGTGGCAAATGGTGAACGATCTGACTCTGCGGCGAGCACACTCGTCGAAACACTCAAGCACGAGAACGCAGAGCTGCGCCGCGACTTGAGTGCTCAGACCTCAATGCTCACCTCGCGAAATCGCGAGCGCGAACGCCTCCAGCAGGAAATCGAAGATCTGAAGCTCAACCAGCGACGGCATGCCGGTGACTTGAGCGCCGTTCGCTCTATAGCAGGCGATTCCATCTTCGAGCGCTCCGTCTCCCGCGCGCACAACCGCGCTGAGTCCCGCATGAGTGGTAATACGCGCATGACACAGCTCAGCGATGCGGAACGGGATGATTACGAGCGCCGGCATGCGGCTCTCCGTGACGAACTTGCCAGCGTGAAGATGATCAATCAGGATCTTGAAAGAGAATTGAATGCGCACCTAGACATTCTGCAGAACGTGGAGGCGGAGAACAAGGGGCTGAGGGAGGACAAGGAGCTCACGATGGAGGATCTCAACGCTTTACAGAGTGAGCGAGACGAGGCGGTAGCCCTGGTCGAGACGATGGAGGAAGAAGCAGAGGACCTGCGCAAGGAAGCGCTGGCGGAAATCGAAGCGCTCGAGAATGAATTAAATCAGAAGATCGACGATTTCGAGGCGCTACAGGCAGAGATGAAGAGTATCTCAGAGAACGTGGTGAGATTGGAGGATGAACTGAACGCGTCGCGCCGCAAGGAACAGCAGCTGGAGCAGCAGCTCGAGGAGACGGAGGCGGAGCTCGACCGCACGACTGAGAAACTGCGGGACACGCAGAACAAGAACGAGCGGCTGGACGTGCAGCTCGAATCCTCGCAGAACGAGATCGCGTTCCTGCGCGAGGAGCAGGAAGCGGACAAGATCAAGATCGGGGAGCTGGAAGCGGCGCTCTCGGCATCGCAGACGTCGCTGCAAGACGAGCGGGAACGCATCGGCGAGGAGAGGAGGCAGCGCGAGATTGTGGACTCGCATGAGAAGGCGGAGGTGCAGAAGATTCTGGATGAGCTGAATGAGGAGGTCAATACGTTCAAGGAGGAGAGCAAGAAGTTGAGGAAGAATCTGGAGAGAAAGGAGCAGGAGGCGAGTCAGTGGAAGGAGAGGTTGGAGACGCTGGAGACGAATCTGAAGGAGGCGCTTGGGGATCTGAGTGGGACGAGGTCGAGCATCCTCAAGGTGAGCTCAACTAATATTCACAGGATATGGAGAGAAAGAGGCGCTGACCATATATGCCATAGGACGTTACCAAGCTCACGCGCGACCTCGAACACACCATGTCCGCGCTCGACCACTGCCAACAAGAACTCAGCGAAAAAGAGCGCATCCTGCGCGCGCGCGACGCGCTGCTCGAAACTGCAGGTCTCGAGTCCCGCAAACTCACTGACCTGCTGGAGAAGGAGCGCGCGGGCCGCCGCGCGGACAGGAACCATTTCGAGCAGATGCAGCGCAGCCAGACGTCGCTCACGCACACGATCCAGCAAAACGACAACCGCGTCGCGCAGATTGAGAGCGCGCGCAAGTCCGAGCGCAGGAAATATGATCACCTGGAGCAGAGCCTGCTCAACCAGTTGACGGAAAGGAATAACCTGCTGCTGTCGCTGTGGAATCGACTCAGTAGTCTTGCGGGCGCAGAGTTCATACAGCGCAACTCGCTTATCCACGATGCCTTACCCTCGCTAGAGCTGATCTCGAAGAATCTCCCAGCGTACAGCAAGAACATGAATCACGCGCTCAAGACGATCGAGGGCCTCATCAGTGGGTTCCGCACGAGAATCCGCGAGGTCGAACGGAATCTAGTCAAGGACTTCCAGACGATCGAGCACGCCATGGATATGCGCACCAAGCGCATCGATCACCTGGAGAAGATGGTCGAGCAGCAGACGCGCGAGCGTCTCGAGGCTGAGCAGCAGCACTACCTCGCCGTCGGCAATGATCGCGGCAAGACGCTTTCAAGAAGCAGCTCGCGCAGCCACACGAGCACCTCCAAATCGAGTAAGACGGAGGAACTCAGTAAACTCAAGAGCGAGAACAAGCTGCTCAAGGCGGAGCTGCAGATGGTGCGCACCGTGTCCCCGACTATGTCGCGCACCTCGACCACCTCACCCACGAAACACCAGACCAAGGGGAGCGTGGACTCGGTGAACAGTATATCTGGTGTTATCCCCGCCGGGATGCCGAATGCGCGCTCCAGCCCGCCAAAGGATATACCCAGGCGCGACTCATCCAGCCGCGCGGGCATGGGCCTCTCAAGGCATTACTCCGCGTCCGCGGCGGAGACGCTGAGTCAACATAGCACGCACTCCCGCGCGATAAGTCGGGACGCCCTTCCCGGACTCGCGGAGGCGCATCTGAGCCACGGCGCAGCGGGGTCCGCATCAGCGCAATACCCGCCCGCCATACCAGGCGGCAACATCCAACCCCTCGCACCGTCGGAACAGCGCTGGATCCACCGGTTGAAGGAGTTGGAGAGACGGTTGAAGGCGGAGAGGGAGGCGAGACTGCTGGATCGCAGTGGCGCGCGGAAGAGGCTGGAGGAGGTGAATGTGGAGAGGGATGAGTTGAGGATGATGTTGGAGAGGGAGCGGATGTTGAGGAGGGAGAGTGTTGAGGTTGAGGGGGTGAGGGGGGATGAGAGGTTGGAGGATACGCCGAGGGGGAGTGTTGATACTGTGGAGCGGATAATGTAATCCTACCTAGAAGCGGCAAACGGACGTTTGAGAAGGGAACAAACATCAATCGAAATGTTCTGGATGGTGGGTCGGGCGTTGGGAGAAGTTCCTGTCCTCGATTATCATGAAGGGCAAATCACGAACACTGTTGCACTGTATTATATAGCAAGCTGCTTGATTCATGTATTGTCAGTGCGATAGTAGTGCAGAATGGGTATTCAGTTCAAGCAATCAGCCGCCCAGAACTCATCAAGATGCTTCAAAAGCATAGTAGATGATGCAACCATAAACTCCATCCCATCGCCCGTCGCTCAATCGTCAAGCGCCAGATGGTTGTCCTTGAACCCATCATAAAATGCAATGCCACCTGCCTTGCGAGCTCATGTCATTGCTTTGAGTCCATTCGCATCCCCCATCACCGCTGGGTATCCACAAACTGCGACAAAGTCGTCTGTCCACGCTCAGGATCGAGCATCTTGTGGATCTTGACATCGTCTCCAAGCTGCACATTATTCATCGACTGCGGGGTGATCAGGACGAACTGCTTCGAGACCGACGTCCTAGCCGCTTCGATCATCATGCCCATGCTGATATCGCGGTTAACCTGGTCCATGAACACGTCGAATTCGTCCAGGCATCGGACAGGACTGCCCATGGCATCCCACAGCGCTAGGAGCAGGCAGATCGTGGAGAAAGATTTCTCACCACCAGAGAGGGTTTTGGTCTCCCGACCACGGCTACTCTTGCTGGCGGCATCTGGCTGAACGTTGATTTTCAAGGTCCGGTCAGGGTGGCTGATTATGAGGTCGCCTCGGAAATTGCGATTCGACAGAAGATAGCCGAAGTGACCAGCTGCTCGGGCGACAATCTTGTCTCGGAACATTTCCCAACGCTTCTGGCGGTTCTGTAGGGACGACTTCAGAGTCTAAAGATTGGATTAGTGTGAGTTTCCAAGCGCCGTTCATAGCCTTGCTTACATCCACAACCAGCCTGAGATTGTCGTATGCACGCTGGCGCTCATCGTAGTAATTCTTTGCGTTGAGCTTCTTTAGGATCAACTCTTCCTTGTCGCCACCCAGTCTGTCCATGGTCAGTATACGCACCAATTATGTAGCGCACGGGCAACACATACTCTTCCCGCTGCCGTGCTTGTTCACGTTCCATGCGTTTGAGCTTGGCCTCTAGTGAATCAGTCGTCTCTTCAGGATCAATTGCAACACGTCCCGACACGCTTTGTGCTTGCGCAGTAAAACTTGTCACCGTGTTGCTTTGAGTCGCGTGCTCCTGCTCCAGTCGTGCTCTATGCTCCTCGGCATCTTTGACTGTCTCATGGCTATTGTTCAGCTCCAGCACCTTGGCAGATCGATTGTCTTCAGCTTTGTGCAGGGCCTTCTCTGCAGCCTTGATTCGCTCAGCTTGGCTCGTGAGATCATTCTGGATCTCGTTCAGCTTGTCCTTGATAGGTCGCTGTTCCGCATTCAGACGATCGCGCTCAAGGACACAATCTCCATACTGGCCCTCATATTGCTGCTGAGTTTCTTGTGCTTCTCTGAGCTCCACTTCGAGTCGCTCCAGCTCTTGCTCTTGTGGGGTATCTTCTTCGAGTTGATTCTTCAAGCGCTGAACCTCGTCTTCTGCACGCTCTACAGAGACATTCAAATCCTTCATCTGCCGTTGGTGACGAACCACCGCTTGCTTGGCCCTTGTGAGCTTGTTTTGAGCTTCGCGATGGTTCGCTTCATTGGCCTGGTGACTGGACTTGAGCCTGGCAAGCTTGTCGCGTTCCAATCTGCTGGAGTCGTTAGTGCGTAATGGAGCCACCACGGAAAGCACAACTTACCCGATCTGAGACTCAATGTCGGACTGCATGCGGGCTCCGCCATTCCACGGCTGAATGGGCGACTGGGACTCGCCGCCGCCGCCTGTCAACATATACGTCTGACCCCACTTTCCGCCTAGTCTGTCTGGTACCGGGTTCATGGCAAAAATTCGCTGCACATTAGGAATTCGTGCGGAGATCATATCTCTGGCCTTCTCTGTACTTTCCTCGAGTAAGGTTTTTTCGATACCGTGATTAATGATCATGCAGTTGCGCACCAGGTCGTTATCGAACTTCAGGGCTCTCAGCCATGTATCATATTCCTCTGGTGGCTCATTGCCAGTGGTGTCCAGGCGTCTGGATGAAGTCACAAGGATCTGAGCATCATAGCTCGTTCGACGCATCAAGTCAGACAGCAAAGCTTGGTCGGCTTTTGAGGTGACAACAAAAGCATTGAGCGAACCTCCAGACGATTTCTCAAGAATATCAGCCCACTTGGGTTGCGTAAGCCTGATGTATCGTCCGAGTGGGCCCACAGGCTTCTCCTTGAAGCGGTTCTCGTTGTCGATCGCCCTCAAAAGTGTGGGCAGTTTGGGTGAATATGCTTTCCTCCAGTCCCCACGCTCGTTCTCGAAACCTCGGATGCGTTGCTCGACGTTCTTGACTCCTGTACTGCTGCTCTCGAATACAGACTGTGCTTCCTTGAGCTCGTCGCTCGCATCTCGCACAGCTGTGTCGAAGGTGCGGCTCTCGGATGATTTCTGCTGAACCTCGTCCCTCAATGTAGCAAGCTGATCCTCAGCGGCCTGAATGTCGTTCATGGTCTGAGCATGACGACCATTATCTGCGCGTGCAATCTTTTCCTTCTCGGCATTAATGCTCATCCGCAGTCGCTGGGCGTTCTTGCGTGCGGAGTCAACTTCCGTTTTGATATCACGCTGCTGCGACATGATTTCCCCTAATTTCTTCTTGACTTCTTCGAACTGGTCTTTCACTGTGCGACGCTCTTCGTCCTTGGTGATAGATTCTGCTTTGATTGCATCGAGGGCCTCTCTTGCATCGTCTCTTGCTTGGACGTAGTCCGCTAGTCTCGTTTCGAGTTGTTCACACATTGCTTTACGCTCTTCGATGACACTGTCTTGCTTACGTATGTCTGCCTCGACCGCGGCCAGCTTGTCCTCCTCGTCTCGGACCTGAATCCAGGCCATTTGACGCGAAAGGGCTTTGTAGTGCTCCGTTAGAGTTTCTGCCCTTTCTGCCAATTGTGCCTTCTTTTCCGCCTCTTTGTAGAGCTTCTCCGCCGCCTCTGCTGTGTCTCTGAGTGTCCAGGCTTGGGCTTGGTTTTGCTCAAGAGACTCTTGCAGAATTCGGTAGTCACTGTCGAGCTGCTCAAGATGCGTTCCCTGGTAGAAAAACCTGTACTTCTCGGTCGGGTTCGAGCTGTTGAGGAATTGACGTGCCATGTCTTGGGTGAGCACATTCATGGGGTTGTCCATCATCAACGCAAGTGCGTCAAGAATGTCCTCGAGATCGCTTTTACGGGACGAAATGATCTTCCCATCTTGGTTCTTGATCTTAAAGCCGCTCGTGCCAGCTCTCGAGAAGATGCGCTCGACAATAATGGTCTTCCCGTAGAGCTCGGGCTGGTATGCTGCCTCTCCTTGATTTTTAATCCTGACTGCAAGCGTTGCCTGCTCAGCGCCAGTCTTGATGAAATTCTTCAGGCTTTGTCCACGATTCGTTGATGTGGCTTTGCCTCCAAGGCACAGTTGTAGTGCAGTCAAGACTGCGCTCTTGCCACTTCCATTGTGGCCGATGATGAAGTTGATCAGCGGTCCCAGCTTGATGGTGAGATTTGAGTGGCACATGAAGTTCCTGCAATGCACTTCTTCGATGATGCCCATCTCTGCAGCGCGGTTCTGGACATTTTCTCGAAATCGCTGACGTTGCGCAACTCGGGCCTCAACTTCGCGGTCTGATAGGTCTGAGTCCTCCTCGTCCTCATCTTGCTGAGTGTTTCGAGAGGGATGAGGGCTACTATCGATAGATACGTCGTCGTCATCGTCTAGCGGTGTCAGGCGTGACCGCTTTCGCTAAACAGATATTAGCTGATGTAGATACAAGGAGGCATGGCAGCCTTACTGCAGCACTTTTATCGTGGCGCAAGTGCGAAGAAGCGCTTTCGACATCCAGGTCGACGCTCTCTTGTCGAGGCCGAGTGCGCTTGATCCCCACCATCGTGATGCCGCAGTATAAATTTTGTGTCGCGATATGTTCGCAAACGAAGGAGCACGACGCGTCGGAATAGCGCGTATCAATGGCGCGGTCACGTGCAGATCGATCCGATATCGCCGGTGTCCATCGCGACTTCCTGTTCAAGTTCTGTACGGAGTACAACGAACAAAGAATCGTCCAAAGCAGAGCAGTAGTTCGTGACTAAGGCAAGAGTAGAGACCGAAGATACACTGCAACCATCCTAAATTGCTTAGATCTCGTACCTAATTCTCTGAATCCAGGCGAAAGGAGAGTGCTCTCAAATATCTACCATCCCTAACGTCTTCGGTAGACATCCAACTAGTTATGCTATAATTCTTTCACATGCAGAAGATTTCTAGGAACTGATTTACTTGCTCTTACTTCCCTCAGGCCTTTTGTTGACGTCTTACACAGTTACTTCAAGTCTCTTTCAGCCATCTAGTCATAAATTCATGTTGGCCAATTTTTCGAGAACCTCCGTCTGTTTGACGTTCAGATGGCGTGGTGCCAGAGTGGTTCGTCCTTCCATCTGAACTTTGCCAAAAAGCACACTAACAGGTACTGAAGGTTAATGGGTGAGACTTGAAGGCCAATCGGCTACAGGTATCTCATGGCTTCGGCCGCGCAAGTTCGAACCTTGTCCACGTCGCAACGACTTTTTGCGCTTTTGCATTACCATGATTGTTGTGAAGTAGCATCAGAGCATAACGCTCTTCCTGGCGACATTTTTGGCGAAACTTAACAGATCTACCTGAAATTCCGTTTTGAGCTCTTCAAGATGAGATTTTATCAAAGAATCTCTCATCTCAATTGTTTACAAACATAATACTCGATCCGGCGAATATGGTGGCTCTTTGTCTCCTGTCGAGTATAAAAAGAAAGTGCCAACACTTTTTGCTGTTTTCTCAGCTTAACATTTATGTCTCCACATTTCCTGCACCGAAGAGCTGACTTACGACTGCCTTGGACGATTCCGTTTTGGCGAGATATAGGTAAAAACATGTTGTTACATAGTGTAGTCATTCTCCTTCCACAAGAGAGCATGCAGAGAAGAATCAGATATCGCTCCATAGCTATAAATTGTTGGCCACAAGTCATGACGTTTTTCTGAAACTTTGATTCGTCCAATAGCTTTGAAAGAGCCGTAATCGCAATGCAATTAACTGTGTAGGGGTATCTCTCGGTTTTTCCATGTATCTGAATCTCCACTTTCCATATCGCTGTTGCAGGTATACGTAGTCTCCGTGGGCACCAAACGGCTTTGTTCAGTATGGAAGCCCTACCAGAGCGCTCAGAGAACCAAATGCTGTTCCGTCATTCGCCGTGCCCCTTCGAAATCCCCTCCCATCGCCAGCATACCTTGCAGCACAAACGCAGCCTCAGCCGCAAGATCTTCCACGAACTCCGAATTCTCGCCACCGCCAGCATGTACACGCTCCTTCTGAACTCTCTCACTTAACTGAATGCAACGCTCAAATGCTGGCAGAGCAAGATGCTGCAGGCCCAGAGTATGCCATACCAGCCCGACATTGAACTCCGCTTCCTGCATCTTCACAGCCACATTGTCCTTTGTGCGCAGCTCATGATACCGGTTCATGAAACTGAGACCCTGCTGAATTTGATACTGACGGTTCTCGGATTGTCGCTTGTAGCCCATCTGAATGTACGCGATGGCAATGCATAGGTTGAGAATGGGATCGTCTGGTCGCAGAACGTATGCTCTGAAGTAGTATGTAAGGGCTGAGGAGTAGGTTGCTGCCACAAACATCATGTGTCCGTAGAGCGTGAGCAGAGTCGGATCGTGTTCGGTGAGATTGAATGGGTTGCCTGTCTCGGGCGCCGGCTCCGTCCATTTCTCACGATCGCCGTCTGTGAAGCCGAAATTCACTCTGTGCTCAGGGGGAAGCAGCGAGAAATCCATAGCTTTCACCGCACGGAGAACGAACTTCTGCTCGGGACCGGAGTTGAAGTATGTAGTTGGGCCTCTGCACATGCGATGCATGGCACTGAAGAGCCGGTATGAATCAGGCGTGTACGGGTACTGCTTGATGAACCATCGAGTCTCCTCGATCATTTGCTTCTCGTCTTCGAGTATGAGTGAACAAGCTTTTCAAAGTCAGTGCTCATTCTACAATTGAAATTCGTCATTACTTACCCAGAGCTACGTTGTGCTTCTTTAGCATCCGATCAGGCTCGTGGATGAAGATGTTTGCCGTAGTAATGGTCTTCATCACTTCCCAGCACGAATCGCTCTTTCCTTGACGAGCATATTGCAAGGCAAGGTGCAGGAGTAGATCCAACCACTCATCGAAATGAATATCGCAGTAGTGCACCGGTACATCTCTGTCGCTCTCGGTCGATTCTCGAAAGATGGTATCACCTTCGGGGACCGTGACAGTGCGCTGCCATCTCTCGTAGCCTGTGAACCTGTTCGCACGCTCTCTTGGGAAGAACAGTCGCTCGCTTCTGAACTCCTCTGTCAGCTGCTCTGCAATGCCTGTCCAATCCAGGATAGCTTCCGGATCGTCATTGGCCACATCCTCACTCAATCCAAGCAGTTGATCAAAGAGATTGCGGATGAGCTTCTCCCGGAACTGGGCCTGTTCCTGTCTTTTGTCTCTTCGCACGCGAGTCGAGCGTGCTCTTCCAGGGCGGAACATGGCTCCTTCGTCGTCCTCTTGATCTTCATCATCATCTACGCCAGCCTGACCTTGGGCTGGACGCGTAGTATCACGAGGTACAGGTAGACCAGCAGCGACGACTTCGTCCGTCTTGCCCATTCGTCGGAGTTGCTTGATGATCGATTCCATCTCAGCGATCTTGTTCTGTGATTGATAGAGCTTGGCCAGTCCAATATAGAAATTGGAATCTCGTGCACCTCGCTTGAATAAACGAAGTGCTTCCATGGTGGTCTTGACGTCTTCATCTCTTCCCAGTGCCTGATAGCAAATTGCTATGTCGAAGTAGAATCGGGAGTCGATGCCGTGTGCCAAGCGTTGCAAAGGTTCGTAGAAGCGCAATGCATCCTGATGCAGCTGTTCTTCGCGCAAAGCATCGCCAACTTCCCGGAAGAGATCTGGGTACTCGTGGATGTAGGCATCCGACGAATCATCGTCGGGGTCGAGGTACTCGAAATGATCCTGACAGATATTAGACCATTCGATCTTCTATTGTACCGCTCTTCCTTATCACTTACCAATGCTTCAGATTGGGAGTCTGCACCCAGTCCGAGCCTGATCAGTCCGAGCTTCTGCCGCAATTCCAGGGGAAGACCTTCCCCATATGCTTCAATGGGGTGACGGCCAGGGACAAATGCGATTAACTCGGTCCGGCGTGGTTCATCCTCGAAATCCCATTCTCTATCATCTTGAATGTGTTCGTCCCAGAACGTCTCGTCAGTCCTTCCAAGAATCCATCGCCCAAGAGAACGTAACTTGAGTAGTGCATCGTCCCACTTCGAGCTGTGGATAAGCAAGTCCATGTAGAGGTCAAGTAGCTTCCATGCCAGCTCTGGATCTTGAGGAGCGCCCTCACTCACTGAGTGTTCGAAGTACTTTTTGAACGCTGGAGCGGCCACCGTGGGCTCGTCGCTCGAGAAGCAGATCTCAGCAAGGACTTGAAGAGCCTCCGTATCAAATGGATTGCGGTGGATCAGATTTAAGCACTCATTCCTGGCTCGATTCTTCTGTCCACTTGCCATGTAATTCTTCATTCTGCCAAACCGCGCTTTGTAGTTTTCGGGGTCCATATCAAGAAGCGAGCTGTAACAGTCCTGCAATCTCTGCAATGTGTCACGGCTACCTCCACCAAGCTGAATCAACTTCTCAATGACATACCACCATGAACCTTCATCTCGAGTCGCGTGGACACCAACGTATAAAGCACCAAGCGCATCGTCCTTTCGTCCTTTGCGAAGCAGGATTTCGGCGATCGTGGCGTGGACGTGAAACATCTCTGGATTGACAGTTACGGCCTGGAGACCGAGTTTGAGCGCTTCATCAAAATCCTCGGCAATGTATGCTGTGTTCATGAGCGCATTGTAGTTCTTGAACTCGGCCGTCGGCTCCGCCATAGCTCGAGGGCCATGTTTACGTCCAGCTGCTGCACTCCGCCGGCTCTGGGCCCGACCACGTCCTCGCCCACGCCCCCTCGCTCGACCTCGCCCTCGCCCTCGAGAAGCTGTAGGTTTTGCATCGGCACTGGCCGCCCCACGTCCGCGTCCGCGAGCTCTTCGGGCCCCTCGTCCTCTTCGACCACGGGTACCCTCCTCATCAGAATCGGCAAAGTCGTCATCGGAACCAGCGTCTTGCACGGCTGCTTCCAGTGCGCTGTCATAATCAGGGTCTATTCTTGGTTCGCGAGCATCTGCTGCAGCTTGAGCCACTGCGAGGTCATATTCGAACGCTTGCTCATCATCGTCATCTTCTTCCTCGTCGTCATCATCTCCTTCCTCATCCTCTTCGTCTGCATCCTCATATCGAATCTGGTCCTGCGACGCAGAGCGGGGCGCTACACTTCCTCCATAAAGCGCGATGGGATCCGGATAGTTGCTGCCGCCTGTCGGGTCGCCATATGCATAAGCCGCAGCCAAAGCAGGATCTGCCGTGTGGAAATATGGATATGCCGAGACGTCATCCGGGTATTGAGATTGGAAATCTTCATCATCGGAATCATAGTCAGGTTCAAGTGCGGCCTTCCGTGCTGGAGCCATGACGGCTTTCCTTGTTGTGTACCGCGCGAGTAAACTTCAAGAGAAAGCCTCTCAGGAAGGCAACTTAATTAGCAATTACTTCATCGCCTGCACGATCGTGAAGTTTGTGCGAGCTTTTAGAACGCGGGATTGTGTTCTGATCCACGATGGTGACAATGAAGGAGTGAGGCAGGCCAATCAGAGTTTGAGTGAAGGACCCTGGTTCACTGACAGGTAAGGCTGCACGTGACATAGCCTAGCATGGGCCATGAAATATCACAAATGGCAGACCATGTCGTGTGTGCTGCTCAATTTAGGTAGACCCAAGACAAAAACCATCTGAGAAATGTGGCTCCTGCAGCAATTGAGGAATCGATGTTCCGCCTGATTCAGTTCCTCGAGCTGGGAAGTAGCATGCTTAGCCAACAACATGAAGCCGAGTCACGGCTTTTCGATCAACTCATCAATGGTTAAGTCGGAGCATGCGCAGACACAGATGAAGAGAAGATTAGCCGTGAGCATCTGCACACGTGAATGCAAGTTGTCTTCGACAAGCGTGATTTCCGCTGTCTACCTACAGCCTCTAGTCTGTAAAAGCTGGCTTCGTATTCCAAACCCAATTCTTAACGCCATGCTATGCTATCCAACCACCTCTTAGTGTTACGGTGTATGCGCCTGCTCAGACATTATTTTCGCCTTGTTCAGACATCCCAACCATTTCATACGCCCCTGATCCATCTCTGCCACGCCCACGGCCTCTGCCCCGTGAAAAGCCCTCACCATCGTCATTCTCATTCTGAGCCTCGCCTGAGTCAGTCACGGCTGGTACGATGGATCTTCCACCAAAACTGATCGGCTTGAGTTCTCGCCATTGGCAGGCCCAAATGCCCACGCTCGCCATCAAACTCGCACTCGCTGCTTGCAACGCCCACCAAAACCAATACGCTGGCAATCCATGAGTATATAACGACGTGACAATCAGATGCAGGAAGTGTATTGTGAGTGCAAAGTCGAGGACGAGCTTTGATCGTGCGATCAGGAGGAGGATAGGAACGACGCTGCTGCGTGTTAGCAATGCACAAGATTCACACGCATGTCCGACTCACGTGAATAAGCTATTTAGCATCCACACAAGTCCTAGAGTCCATCCTACAGTGGTGTCACCCCGAAGACTGTGCCAGCTGAACAGGAGATCTAGCTTGACTGGATTGCCAGCCACAAGCGCAGTGAAGATGATGAGCACAGCTGCTGACACATAGTATGCTATCTGCAGGAGAGCGATTTGTGTGAGGATGCGCAAAGGCTGGAGATCGGTGAGAGCGCCAGGTCTGCGAACTCTCTGTCTTCGTGGCATAACCCTCGAGGGTGCGTTATGCGCCGTTGCGAACTGCGCATCGAAGAGTGGGACGAGATGGCTGAAAGTCGCGTGACGATATCTGTGTGTCTTGGAGAGTGTCTTGACTTATGCTGTGTTCGTGGTTTACTGTCGAAAGTCTGTATGCATGGAGTGTATTGTACAATGGAGTTGCGCTGCCTGCTGGCTTGAAGGTCAGTTGCGGAGCTTAATGTGGCTAGCGAAGTGCCGTTTTAAGCCTAGCCTTGCTTCGCGGCATGTTCGACAGGTTATATCATCAGCCGAGTTTTGCATTTGCATCCATCGCCGCCACTCCTCGTTCCATCATTCATTCTTCTTGGTAAGCTCGCATTGCATAACGTTCTCTTTGAGAGATCACGAGGTTGCCATTAATCATCAGTTGCAGACGCACGACATCTTGGCGACAATGGGATGGCTATGGGGCTCATCAGATGATGCTTCGTCAAAAGCGGCCAAAGATGGAGCATACGTTGCGCCCGATCGTACGAAACGTGTCATGTGCTGGGACTCACGAGATGAATACTTTCAATGTCTGAATCGAAACAACATTTTGGATGCTCTCAAAGAACACGAAGCAGCGGAGAAGGCGTGTGGCAAGGAGACCAAGAATTTCGAGCAGAATTGTGCATCTAGTTGGGTAAGTTGTGTCTTTCCTGATATCACGGTACCTTCGCCAGCTGCATGTGACGTCGCATCCTTCGCACATTCTGGCCGACGTGCTGTGAATGCATGAGGATCTAAAGCTGGTTATGTGGCTCGCGACATATTTGTCAACCACCATCAACAATGTCTCTTATCGCGCAATCACGGGCCGACGCCTTGCAGATGTGCACATTCAGACTCGCACGAATGATAGAGTCCGGGGCAGCGGCAGCAATGTCTGCAGGCTCACTCTTTGTTCACAAAGCTTTGACGCAGTGCTGACCACCATCTTCAACAGGTCAAGTACTTCAAACAACGGCGAGTGGCTGAGTACGAGAAGGAGCAATTGCTCAAGAAACAAGCCGACCAGTTACCCGTTAGAAGATGACATGAATCTCATGCACAGACCGCAGGAGATGCTGCATGGAACACTCCAATCTCACCACCCCCCAGCAGTGCATTGCAGGATCTGAAAGGATGCCTCCTGCATGCAGCCAAGGAATAGGCGTTAAGATTGAATGCCACAGGGTCCTGTGCCACATGTGTGGAGGTACTCGGATAAGTGGAGGTTTCAATGGATCTTTGGCGCCTTTGACGCCGGGAGAGCCGATGCAGATGTGTCGAGCTTCTCAGCCAGACGATATCTGATGCAGGTTCAAGCCGTAGGCGTCGCTCAGTGACTGTAAAATAGATGTAAAGCTATCTCATCCGATTGTTTGAAACATCAAGGAGCAATGTGGAAGGATCTATCCTCTCTTCAAGCGTGGAGGCTTGTCGTTGTCTGATGCACTCACGGACCTTTGTGCATATCGGGTTCCAACGCCAAACTCCAACCTCGATCTTGACAGACGATCGGAAGCAGTAGTAGAGAAAGGCCCTTGCGCCATGCAGCAACCAACATAATGTCGCTCAATCTTTCGCGTTGATTTCAGGAAGCTCTTGAGAACATGCAATTTTTGCTTTTCGAGACATCTTGAGACAGTCATCGGAGTTTGGCAAAGTTCCCGGAGGCTTCTCGAAGGGCGTTGGCGCATTATTGCAACAATATCAAGCCTGGTGGATCCGTGCATCTGGGAAACCCGCCGATCGACCCCTCTCGCTTATCGACGCTATTTGTGGCAGGATCGATCTCAGACCGATAAATCCACCATTGTGGGGTTCATCAAAGGCATTACGTCTTCTCATCCAATGCCATTGATATCATATGATAGATGTGATCATTTTCTGGTTCCAAGTGTAACTGCGACTGCAGGTGGCTGAAGCCACTATACTGTGTACCGCACGTGCTGTGCTCGTTGTTCCAGTCTGCTGGCACAGGTGTTTTCGACGTGTCTGCAAATGCGCACTGCTCCTCACCACGCTGAAAGCCACACTTTGTGTCACGTCCGAATGTCTGGACATCTGCCGATGGACGACGGAACGGCCGGCAGGGCTGCTGCGATCCTGCAAAGGCATGTCCTAAATTTTCCCAGTGAGGCGGTCAGTCAGCCGTCAATTGGATTTCTACAGGCGAAGCTTCAGCAAATGGAAAGCGTCAAAGCTCGCCTGTAGAGTTTTGGCAAAACGAGCTCCCGCAGCCAGATCCTGCAGCTTGCTGATCACTCCTCAAAGGCAATTGAGTGTGCGTGATGTGCCGTGTCGGAAGCTCATTGAGCCGCTGTTAAATCTGATACTGATAGGGCGCTCGCCAGTAAAAGCGTAATCTTCGTGCATTTTCTCGTATCGGGCATGTCGCCGGTTTGCGCGGTCATGCTCTGCTCAAGCATAAGAATTAAGTGGGCTCACAAGATCAACAGCCGCGTCTACCTTCGATTATTACCTATGCTGCGCCGGTAAACCCCGTACATGCGCAGGATACCAAGATCGAAACGGCGACCACCACAGGTAACACAGCGTATGCATATCCGAATCTGAAATTTGGAATTTGAACGTCGAGTGGGGTCGGAGGAGCCCCGACTCCACACAGCCATCATGGACTAACTTTCCATGAATGAAGAATTGCGTGCCTGGTCCGTTGACGAAATGATCTCTGAATTTTGTGACTTCTGAGATCAAGTAGACCTTGTTGAGTCTTCTGTCTACCATATACAAATGCTGAAAAGGTATAGAACTGGCGAAATGCATGCTCGCTCAGAGCCTCGGAAATATATCCGGCTGCTATAACTCCGCAAAACACCAGGTCTCGCTGTGCTTGTATAAGAATTCCAATCGCTTGATACGCCGAAAATGCACTGTTGCTTCATCTTGCGATGTCACCAATCTAGATGTGATCTGTCGCTGTACTCCTGGCTCAATCGTAGGTGAAATTGCTCTGCCTGTAGGTGCTGGGAACCACATTGCTGGGATGGAAGACGTCTCTGTATGCGTCTAAATCAGCTTGCGTGGTTTTGGACGAGCTGCATGAAGATGTGTCGATGGCGAAGACGATGTCTTCGAAGGCACCATAGAACTCCTGGTCGTGAAAGAGTAGTTGCTTCCACATGAGAGCCGTGACCCGCGCAGGATTTTTGAAGACAGGTCCAATACCGAATGCAGCTATGCAGAGTCGAGGTACCGAAGCCCAAGCTGCGGTGCGGAGGATGGCCTTCATTTTGCTTTCCATGAGCTCTCGTTCTTCTGGGAACGAGTAGTCGCTCCCGCTCACATCAAGCCTGGGTCCTCGAATTGGTGCTACAGAAATGACAGGGATGTCCTGATATTGATCATAAGGCCTGTATGATCCCTTCTCGCCATCCCTGAATATGACTGTGGACTCAAGTCAGTACGACCTTTTGACACGTCTGTTACCAGAAACATACCGACGTGCGGAGAATAGATGGCGCCACGCTGAGGGATTGGATAGAACCTGTCTGCTTTTCCGTTGCTGGAATAGCTGTGCTTGAGAGCATGGATGAGCGTGCTTCGTCGTGCGAGGCACTCTTCGGCAGCTGTGAAGCCGGACTCCCAGTCTCCACCTGCCTTTCTCTCGTTCGCCGTGTTCACAAGAGCCATTGAGCCGTATGCTCGAGCCCCAATGACCGTGTTGACAGGGTCGCCGTCCTCGACAGTGATCCGCGGTCGACCATAGACTCGTTTATCGTCGGCCACTGGGACTTCAGCCGTGTCTTTGATTAGGAGTGATCCACACATGTAGTGTCGCCACTGCTCAGATGCTTCGAGTCCAGGCAAGTACTTCCGTTTAGCCTCAAGAGCAATCTCTGACGGCTTGGGCTTGCTTTGCGGCATTGTCACGAGGTTGACCAAGTAGATATGATGTGAAGTGTGATAGACTAGAGTCGAAGCTAGCTGTTCGTGGTTGAATGATACCTTGTAATTGTCGGAGTATTGGAGACAGAGAAGAGCGGGAGGGGAAGACGGGTGGTAACTGGGAGGGTCTTGCTCCAAGGTTCAGATACATATAGAAAGACCAGGGCACTCGTAATGGTTGTTTGTGCACGAAGCCAGATGTGGTAAGGCTTCTCGATGCTCCAGATGAAGGCGTCGTACCTCCTACAGCTGCGGCGTAGATGCTGTTGCATTCGGATCCAGCCGAGTGACCGAGTGTCGATCTACGCACCAAGTGGCTCACACGATTCTGCAGCTAAGATTTCCACAGCAGGCCGATATCCGCGCCAGCTGGATCGCGCAAAAGTGATAGGGTGCCTGGGTCAAAAGAAATGGAACAAGGTTATGAAGCAGCCGTTGCGTCTAGACGCCCAAGGGAACGACTCAGGGACAGCAAAAAGCAATCCCTCGATCATGTCCGTAGACATTAGGAGCTGGGGCATGCCTGCCCACGTAGGCGTGAGAATTGTGTGCGGGACGGGAATGATCTCTTTGGTATGTCAAAAGAGTCGTCTGCTGATTTAGGTTGCAGGACGATGTGCATTAGCGTGAATGTGCCTACTCAGATCGTCGGGTCGACTAGCTTGCTGTATCTTGCAGCCCTGAGCCAGGAGACCAGGGTATGCATGAGCGAAAGTTACACTCTCATAGGCTGTTCAGCGTGGAACCCTTGCAGTCGATCTTGTTTCTCCAGAATCGCGCGTCTCGAGTGGTGTGCAGATTGACGCTTGGGCGATAGTTGCGGGTTAGCAGAATCTATGACATGTATCATAGATCTGGAGGCAGACTCGGCACCAGCGCCATCGTTAGTGATGTACGCTGAATCATTGGAGAAGGCCTGGCAAGTCGAAGTATTTCCTTGACCAGATGCACAGTAGACCTGATGTCTGCTGGTGGTCAGATCGGGGTTGCACAGCAGAAGCCCTAACCTGAGATCTGGTTGCGGAAGAAAGGATCTCAAGGCGAAGGTCGCACACAGATCCTGTGTGTTTCTCCAGCCTAACCCATCACAGCTTAGATGTGTACCTACCCGCCGTGTCTCAAGCATGCTGCCTTTAGCAAAAGTAGGCATACCTGTAACGAGCCTTGCATTTGTTTCCGCCAGCAGCAAAACAATGGGTCAGCCCTGCAACTTCGCTTCTAGGGATAACGCCAGCCCCGTGAAGTCGGAACAGACACGGGACGAGGTTGATGGATGTGGCTAGTCACGCTGCAGGAAGTCTCACCGACTGAGAAGCAATTGATGCGTTGTTGAATGGTACATGTACCCGAAGAACACAGCCACTTCCTACCGTCGGTCTAATATATCCTTGGATATCGTGTCTTTGTGTCGTGTTCGCCTGTGGATTGTCAACATCCTCACACAGCAAAAGCGAACGGCTCTCCGTCGAGGGCTTGAGAAGTGAGGAGCGGCACGCAGGACCTTGAGTTTGTCCAAAAAGAGAACGGAGCGGAACATCCGTCTCAATGCGGTGACTGCTAGCAAGATTTGATGTACATAGTAGCAAGTACCTATTGGACAGACGCAACGATGAGTGCATTAGCTCGAGTAACTTTGCAAAGATCTCTGCACAGTGATGGAGCAGACACGGGTCGTAGTCTGCTGTCATCTTGGGCTCAAATTTGTTCGGAAGCCTATCACCGAATATACGTCGCCGCCCGGGCGGCCGCCCGAAGTCTTGGCTCTGACAGGAAGCAAGCTTGCGGCTCCGCAGATCCATTTCTTTCCCAGTTGGGCTTCAAGAACTTCTTTCCAATTCAAGCTGCGTACACTAAATGCTGCGGCCATTGCAACATGCTGGCCGCCGTCTAGCTCGTCGCACCCCAGCCGTCCACGCCTGGAGACAAATATCGACTTCTGGACGCGTGCACACCGTCGCACAGCTACTGAACTACAATGTCGCGTCTCAGTCTGATACTACCGATGGGCCAGTCACCTTGAATGGCTTTGTGCGGTCTGTGAGGAAGCAAAAACGCGTGGCATTCGCTGCCATTGGTGATGGCACGTCAGTGGATGCGGTTCAGGCCGTATTGACACCCAAATTGGCTCAAGACTTGTCGACTGGTGCGGCTCTGCGGATTACCGGACAATGGCAGCCGAGTCCATCTGGCAAGGAACAGAGCCATGAGCTCGTTGCTAGTAATGTCCAGGTCTTGGGAGACAACGATGCTGAAGTACGATACAATGTCATAGAGTCGCTGTAGCATAGAGCTGATTAGTGGCAGGCCTATCCAATTCAGAAGAAGTTCCACTCGACAGACTTCCTACGCACGCTACCACATCTTAGATCCCGAATACCGTTCAACGCACTACTACTGCGCCTGAGATCAGAGGCGATCCGTCATGCTACAGACTTCTTCGCGCGCCATGACTTTGTGCAGACTCATCCGCCTGTCATCACATCATCCGACTGCGAAGGCGCAGGCGAGGTGTTTCACGTTGGCACGTCGGTGAAGCCGACAGAAGGAAGCAAGCAAGAGCTTGATGGCTTTTTCAAAGCGCAAAAGTACCTCACTGTGTCATCACAGCTCCATCTTGAAGCTCTGGCGCAATCTGTTGGCAAGGTCTGGACACTATCGCCTACATTTAGGGCCGAGCATAGCGACACTCCTCGGCATTTAAGCGAATTCTACATGCTAGAAGCTGAGCTCTGCTTTGTCGACGATGCCCATAAAGTAATGGATGTCGTTGAAGGCTTGCTACGAGCTATTGTAGAAGGGCTGCAAAATTCTCCGACTGGACAGCAGCTGTTGGCCGTTGGCACCAGAAAACATCAAGAAGAACACCAAGCCACCACATCAGACCAGCTCAAAGCGAGATGGACTGGTATCACGGGTCAGCCTTGGCCTCGCATCACATATTCAGAAGCAATTGCGTTGCTTCAAGATGCCAGCCATCGCAAGGTCATCCAATTCGAGCATACGCCACAACTAGGATCCAGTCTGCAAGCCGAACACGAGAAGTACTTGGCTGAACATGTCGGATGTGGCAAGCCATTGTTTGTGACAGACTATCCACGCGAGGTCAAGCCATTCTACATGTCTCCGTCGACGACACAACAGCACGCAGATCTGCCAACAGTGGCATGCTTCGATCTGTTGGTGCCTGAGATCTGTGAGATTGTGGGTGGTTCCATGCGTGAGCATCGCTTGGAGCCTCTTCTCAAATCAATGGACAAGCATGGCCTGTTAGATCCTGCAAGGAAGAGCGGCTCTGTACAAGATCTGGTGGATGCTGTGCCCCCTGCAATGCAGTGGTACGTCGATCTCAGGCGCTATGGCAGTGTACCGCATGGTGGTTTTGGTCTTGGCTTCGATCGGCTGCTGTGTTATCTGTCTGGAGTTTCGAGCATACGCGACGTCGTCAGCTTTCCTCGATGGTATGGCAGATGTGATTGTTGAGAATGTACTCCGTACTTTTGACGCGCGCTCTGACCAATTCGGTCCGTCTTCGAAACATGTCTCACTCACACAACTAGGATTCTCGTAAATCCTAGTCCCAACCCATTGAACATGCGGCTCGGGTCGTTGTCGCTTCAAAGTCGTTCCCTTGTCGACTCGACCGTTACGGTGTCTTGTGCTCAGATCCGAGACAAGCCCATGGTGGTCTCACAACCCAGATCTGTCAAGATCTGTACGACGCACCTGTTTACGATCTGAAGTCGAATACTACCAACCACGCGATCGGCTTGCATCGAATGGTCAACGGCGAAGCTACTTGCTACGAAGCGGTGTGCAGTGTCTGTGGAGCCTCCTCTGCATGGAAGGAAGTGTAACAATTATGTAGGACTATTATATGTCACAAATTCGAACACCATGAAGCAACTCTCTTTCAACTAATAAGGTATTGATGCCCGATATGCAACACCGCTAGACATCCTATCCTGACATCTTTGTTGCTCACTCATGCGGTGTCTTACGCGTTCGAAGGCACACTTTACGACGTCTTTGTTTCCTGCGGACCTCTACGCCGAGTCACGCGCTCAGATGATGCCATCTCGGATCAGCCGTTGACTGAACGATGTGTAGCAAGCGGACACGAACTCCATCGCATTGCTGGACAGCGTGTGAAGGTCAGCTGCTCAGTTGCGGCACGCTCGAGTCTCCGATTTTAGCGACAGCTCGAGATTCGACTTTCTAGAGCTCAACATTGAGCTTCCAATGCAGCCATACACATAATATATGCCATTTGCTTGAATATTCTTGCAAGTGACTGTGGCCTGGCGTCCTATCGAGCATTATTCTTCTCGCAGCAACGTAGAAGGAAACTACACGGATCGCATCTCCGGCCGCTGAACAACGTCCCTCGTATTCCCAAGCGATCGGTAACCGAAAGCTCCGCTGTTTGCTGTGAGGCTTCCACGCCCAATCAGCAGGTTTACTACGCTCTCACACCCTCGTTCGGACACGTCTGCGCGGAGTAGAAGAGGGGCGCCTTATTCCATGCTGAAGATGTGAAGTTCGAGTGGACGGTTTTATCCCTCGGAGAACGAACACAAACGTGAGCGGAATATTGGGACGCCGATGTCCCAAGACTTTTTGCCGCGCCTGACTCGAAAGGCTAATGCAAGGCTGAGAGTGTATGCGATGCTGTCTCTTGTTAAGAAGCAGTCAGCATTACTGGATGTCGGAGTCGCTTTTCGGCGATGAAATGATTAGGCGACTGCGAAGAATGCGAGTTCGGTCGATACAGAGATCTTCTCCAGGTAGTAGCTTGGAGATGTGGTCTTGCCGCATCCGAGGATGGCAGAGGCCCTTGTAGGCATCGTTAGCAGTACACGCAGACATGCGGAGCATCAAGATATGGAATCAAAGTGCAGCAACAAGTTGATTGCGATGTCAAATACTTGACTGCATCGGCCATACTCCAACATACATGCTGTCATCCACGTATCATATCTTCATCGCAATGCCGTTTAGTGCCAGGGCCTGGAACCCCCAGCCTTTCTCATCACAGCGAGTTCGGCATAGCAGCTCCAAAAAAGTGTACTAAGAATTTCTGCGCAAGTCGTCCGTGCCCTTCGCCGAACCCATATTGCCTCTTTCGCCCAAGTGACAATGTAATTGGATCATTTACTTTCCCTTCAGCACTTTGTTATCAGATCGAACTGATTGATTGATACCCCGTTGCTGCGTGCGTTCACCCATCCATCCGCCACCGCATTGATATCGTAGCGCGCAGCCCATTTGCGACGATACACGGGTGAAGCTTGAGAGAGCCTCTTGAGATAATCTTTGCCATCATCATCGGAAACCCTGGCTTCAGCACAAGTTCCAGCGCTCGCACCGCGGCCTATGGCTGCACCGATCGAGGAAGAACCTTATGAGTATGGATAATCTTCGAAATGCATTGGATGGAACAGAAGACTAAGATAGATGCTGCAGCTATGAGGGACTTCCGCCAAACTTCTCGCTGACGGCGAACATGGCCGCCGGCGCTTTCGCGGGCATCGCAGTACGTCGCGCCGGCACACACGGACAATGCGAATAACAGCGATCTAATGGGGATATGCAGGAGCACACGGTCATGTACCCGATAGACTTGATGAAGGTGCGATTCAATGGGTGTTGGTGAGGCTGGATGAGTTGCTGATGCTTCATACAGACACGAATGCAGATCGTCAACCCATCCCCGACCGCAGTATACTCGGGCATAAGCAATGCGATGCTCACCATATCAAGAGTAGAAGGCTTCCGGACATTATGGAGAGGCGTGTCGAGTGTTGTACTCGGTGCAGGTTTGTGATGCTGCAGCTGTAATACTTCAAGGCTGGGGGCTGACATCGGGGAACCACAGGTCCGGCACATGCGGTCTACTTCGCGACGTATGAGGCAGTCAAGCATGCGATGGGCGGTAATGCAGGTGCTCACCAGGAGCATCATCCTCTTGCTGCTGGTATGCTCGTTGCTCACCATTTCGGAATTGCGGACATGCTAACACGTCCGCAGCGGTATCAGGAGCTTCAGCTACTATCGCCAGCGATGCGCTAATGAATCCATTCGATGGTGAGTAGACTAGCGCTGTTCGAAGACTCCCAGCTAATGCCATTGGCAGTCATCAAGCAGCGAATGCAGTTGCAAGGTTCAGCATACAGAACAGTAGGGCAATGCGCCGGCGATGTATTCCGAAAGGAAGGTCTCAAAGCCTTCTATGTATCCTACCCAACTACCCTCGCCATGACCGTACCCTTCACCGCGATCCAATTCACCGTCTACGAGTCGTCGGTCAAGGTCCTCAACCCATCCGGCAAGTACGACCCATACACACATTGTTTCGCCGGTGGTATTGCAGGTGGTGTTGCGGCCGGTATTACAACACCTCTAGATGTGATCAAGACTCTGTTGCAGACAAGAGGCACAGCGCAAGATGCGGAACTACGGAACGTGAAGGGTCTCATGGAGGCTGCGGCGATTATCAAGAGACGGGACGGCTGGAAGGGTTTCTTCAGGGGGCTGAAGCCGAGAATTGTCACGACGATGCCCAGCACGGCCATCTGCTGGACGGCATACGAGATGGCGAAGGCATTCTTTATTGCACGATCCACAACTGGAGGCATATGAGAGGTCGAACAGCGTTTGGTAGAGGGTTCATGCGGCAGAACTTGCAGGTCGCAACATCGAAGGATGGCGTTTGCGGTGTCTCGTCATCCTCTAATGTCTCCTTCCCTGGGTAAGGCGACTGTAGCCAGCATGTATATGCTGTGCCTGCCACTCCGAGTCGCATGTGTCATTTGTTGCATATAGACATACAGCGTGGCATGGCGTCTGAGTTGATTTGGTGCGTGGCTATCTCTGGGATGATAAGAAAACTAGTCTGGGCGGGCGCTCCATGCTGCGGCATGTTGGTGGACGAATGTTCAATGTAATCATATAGTGTCTCATCCATCGTTCAGCGAATCCTTGTCCTCTGCATGTGAGCACGCGTCAAGATTATTTCTATTCGCGATTCTCACCATTTTGGACTTTCACGAGCTTATGTCGACATGTATAAGACCGATATCTCTTGTCTCCTGAGTTTCAGGCATGAAGCACGCGAGGAGATGTGGTCGGTGGTGTTTCGTGGTTGTCGACGTCATCGGGCCATACGGACCCAACGCAGGGCAACTACGACCGTTGAACACAGCCTTGGACTACGAATTGCACCTTCCGGCCTTTCCTCCGCTAGCAAACCGCTAAGGGAAGCATCACCTGCCTCCTCGACATGCGACATCGACCTCGTCGACGCTGAGAACACGCACGCGATCCGCACTCATTCAGGATGCTGTCCCGCAATAAGGCCTTGTCGTCGATGCAGAAGACGTACGACGACTGCTATCTTGTCTGCTCTACGGCTGTCTACTTCGAAACGCAGAATAACGAGGCTGAGGCGCTGCGAAGCTGGAAGAATGCTCTTGAACAGATCAATTATCATAATGCGTACAGGCTGCCCACGGGGTACAAGCCTAGGAGCGAGACAGAGAGGGCGTTGATGGAGAGCTTGCGGCAGATGGAAGAACAGTGCAAGGAGAGGGTGGATCTACTGGAAGCACTGAAGAAGAGCAGGGAAGAGGCGGAAGAGAAGTCAAAGGAGGGGAGTAGCAGCAGTCTGCCCCTCAGATCACCTGCGTACAACGACGGCGTGAATGGCTGGCTTGGTGGAGGGACTATCCCACCAAGCACGTATGAGAGCTTGTCGCGACCACCGCCTTTGCCTGTTCGACCGCCGCTGACACCGAGAAGTGGCAGCTATGACGGAGGACAGGCACAGAGGACAGCCAGCGCGACGTCATTGCTGCCACAGCCTGAGCTGCCCACATTGACACCATTTGCAAGCAACCCCAAGCCACCACCAAAGCCTTCACGTACGCCGAGTCCAGACAAGCAGGAGAGGAGTATGCTGAGGACATTGCGACCTGATGGACAGAGAAAGAAAGCTCTGCCAATCAGACAGAAGGCACCTGTACCTGCAGCGAAAGCAGCTGCGCAGGCGTGGGTACCAGCTCGACCTTCGTCGTCTACCAGTCTACCAACACAACCATCCGATGATGCTGCCAAAGCTGCCAGCAGGTCTGGCCTGTCGCCTTCACACGCTGCAAATACGAAACTGCCACGAGATCGAGATCGCCCACGAACCTCCGAGCCAGTCGTACTACCATATCGCAAGGAGTATGGGACAGCGCCAAGAAATACTGGCATCGACAGTGCACAAGCGATTGCCACGGCTAGGAGGAGACATGGCAGAATGTCCTCTCCAGGCGTATCACCAGGACGAAATGCTTCTGACGAAGAGGCACCCATGAGCCGAAGCTTTGAAGTATCCGGTAGCAGTCAAGACGAGCGCAAGATCAGGAGACGCAAACCTGTTCCTAAGAGACAGCCAGAAGACGAGCCTGTAATTATTGGCGACGACTCGTCTTCCTCGCCTACAGCTCAGGCTGACGATAATGAAGAGGTAGACAGCCTTGCTTCACCAGAGGAGAGGCTATGGAAGGAGAAAGTGTCGCGGCTCATGAAGAACCTACCAAGGGGCGTAGACAAGCAAGCAGCGCAACAGATACTCAATGACATCGTGGTCCAAGGTGACCCAGTCCGGTGGGGTGATGTTGCCGGGCTGGATGTTGCGAAGCACGCTTTGAAAGAAACAGTGGTATATCCCTTCTTGCGACCGGATCTGTTCCAAGGACTGCGCGAGCCAGCTAGAGGTATGCTGCTATTCGGGCCTCCTGGTACGGGCAAGACTATGCTGGCACGCGCAGTCGCGACCGAGTCGAAATCGACATTCTTCGCGATATCTGCATCGTCTTTGACGTCGAAATTCTTGGGCGAGTCTGAGAAGCTTGTTCGCGCATTGTTCTCACTAGCAAAGGCATTGGCGCCCTCGATCATCTTTGTCGATGAGATCGACTCACTGCTCTCTTCACGAGGCGACAGTGGCGAGCACGAAGCTACGAGGAGGATCAAGACTGAGTTTTTGATACAATGGTCAGATCTTGCAAGAGCAGCGGCAGGCAGAGAGCAATCAGACAAGGACAAGGAAAGAGGTGATGCTAGCAGAGTTCTTGTGCTTGCAGCAACAAATATGCCTTGGGCGATCGACGAAGCAGCGAGGCGACGATTCGTGAGGAGGCAGTACATTCCACTGCCTGAGGATCATGTGCGAAAGCTGCAACTTGAGACACTTCTCAGTCACCAGAAACACAGTCTGACGCCTAGGGAGATCGACAGACTCGTCAGAATGACCGAGGGTAAGTGACCCCCCAGGATGGTATTTACAACTACTAAAGAAAGTGGTCAGGATTTTCCGGCTCAGACATCACAGCACTGGCAAAGGACGCGGCAATGGGACCTTTGAGATCGTTGGGCGAGGCACTGCTAAGCATGACTATGGACCAGATACGGCCGATTGGGATGGAGGACTTTGTGAACAGTTTGAAGAGTATCAGACCTTCTGTTAGCAAGCAAGGATTGCAGCAATTTGATGATTGGGCGAGGGAATATGGTGAGCGAGGAGGTTAGTGTCTTCCTCAAAGAGAACAAACGCGTGATAGGATAATTGAAGCACACATTTGCAAGACAATTTCTCTTGTGAAATTCAGCTAGATGATGCATGCGTGAGCATGCCATTGGCTTCGGACTAGCTACCGTACCTATCTATCCCAGCCTACTCATGAAAAACATGAGAATACGTTTCGTCGGTGCATTGATCGCGTGGTCCTTATGCTGTTGTGTTTCAGTCATTCAACCATCCGAGATGGTCGCGCCGAGATGGATGGAGTATCTCATGGAGGCCAACGCCAGCCCCCTAATACAAGTCATCGGACGACACTTCGGAGAACTCCTCGCTCGTCATTGAGCCTTCGGCTTCTATTGTCTCTCCACTTTCCGCCATTTCCCTTGCTCTCTCACTCTCCTTCGCCTTCTTTTCCATGAGCGCGGTTGCCCACGACTCGACCTCTTCGACCGCGGCCTTGGGATTGTCCCTATAATCAAGTATAAAGCCCTGAAGCTCTGCAGGAGTGACCTTGCCCTCTGGAAAGCAAGAAGTGAATTGGGCAGTCAGCGCATCAAGATCCTCGACGCCAGATGTCTTGTACATGCGAGCGAATATTCTGCCCGCGGAAGCGCGCGACATGTCTGGAAGCAAGAAGCGCTTGTCCACACGACCAGGCCGAATCAGCGCGCTGTCCAAGGCTTCAGGATTGTTCGAGGTCATGATAACGATGCGTCCTTCGCTCGAGCTAGCACCATCGAGAGCGTTGAGCAGTCCACTGAGGGTGACTGTCTTCATACGACCGTAGCGTCCGCGAGACGGTTGACCAGCCGTGTTACCGGACGTCTGGTTCATAGCACCCAGATGACCAGGGCTTTTCCTGTTGTTGTCGAGCTTCTCGCGTCCAATACCAGCAGAGTCAATGTCTTCGATGAGAACAATGCACTTGGCTGGCAGACAAGAGAACGCCCTGCGTAGCTGGCTGTCGCCGATTCCTGACTCGCCCAGATTAATGTAGTACAGAGACATATCGAAATAACACGCGAGAGCTTTAGACAAAGAAGACTTGCCAGTGCCAGGCGGTCCGTGCAAGAGATAGCCACGTCGATAGGGAATTCCGTTGGTCTTGTAGAAATCCGCGGTAGCGGGACTCAGGTAGCGAGTAATGTCCTCAACGATACTTTCCTTAATGGACGCGTCCAGTTCCACGGTCGCAAGATCTCGACTCGGTGCTGGATATCCAGAACCCCAACTTGTAGGCCCGTCGCTCAAGTAGCTGTACTTGTCATCGAAGTTGTATGTCATCGTATACCCTTTGGTGCTCTTCTTCTTGAGTTGTTGGCAAAGGACGATGAACTTCTTCAGAGGCCTGTCGCTCCACCCTAAGCACTGTACATTACAAGTTAGCGAAACCTCCTCATTTTTGTGAAGCGCACCCTCGCTGAAGACTCTTCAACCCGTTCAGAAGCAGTCCGTTAGGTGGCAAAACCTACTCGAATGATCAGATCTCTGCCGACCTGGCCTTTATAGTAATCTGAATTTCCCTCGGTGTCGCGTTCAAAGATGAACGGGTGCCAGCCGAAAGGAAAGAAGCAGTGTCGGCCCGAGTTTGGAACGAAGCGGATGTCGATCTCGCAGTCGGTGTCCCGCCTGGGTTTGAACTCATCAAGAGCGCTGTCGGAGTCTTTGCCGTCGACCTTAGAGTATACCATGATCGAGCGCGCGCCGAGAGTTGGATTGTGTCGCGCAGCGAACCAGTCCAGAATGTCCCTGTGCACACCGCTGTGGGCGTCAACGCGCATGTCGCTTGTAAATCATGACACCAACATATCATCGACGCCGGTGAGCAGGTACGCGAAGAGGCGGCGAGAAGCTTCGAGAACTGTTATGGTGAGAGCAAGATACAGGATATCGATGCCTGTCAGTCTCTTGATCAACTGCTGGAGCTCTGAAAGGCCTGGTACCTTCTCAACAAGCGACTGGGCATTTTCGGTGGTTGAGTTGGCGTTGTTTGCGATGCTTGCCAGCACTGTCAGCGCAGGGAAGATGTAGTGTGCGGTTTGGTCCATAACGGTTCCCATGAAGTGCTGTTTTGGTGTAAAGGCGATCAAATGCGATAAATCCCAGCGGGTCCTTTTATATTGCGAGACAGACACTCATCATGCCTGCCATTCGTCATTATGCGGAGAAGTGGGGATGCCTGGTCCAAGCAGAGAAAGTTCATGACTATTACGCTGCGTCTCCGACATGACTAAGTATACGTGGCGGGAGGTGTGCCACGAACTCCACCAGTTCGCATCGTGACAAGGCATGCGATACATGTGCTTGACGGGAGAAGCCTGCCGATGGACACCTTCGCCACAAAGCCAGCCGCATCGCTTGCTCACTTTGAGAGACTCTTCGAGCTTTTCTCATCGAGCTCTTGTCGGTCCTCTCGGCGTATTCTGACTATGGGCTAGTTCTGTCAACATGCCTTTCCATGGCCTTTCCATTCTCCTATATAACGGTGAGATTGTGGCATATGATGGCATGTCCAGGTCCCGCGAATGTGTCTAGATGTCAGGACGGTATCGCACAGGCGCCACGACCGGTGTTCGCAGGAGAGGCTAAGTCGTCGGACATTGCACATTCATGTGTGGCGTAGATCCGTCTCCCAGATCAGAATATACAGTCAACAGAGAAGAGCTAAAATTGCCCATCATATACATAGCCACAATTTGTCCTTGCTGCTTCCGGCTGCCGCTTAAGCAGAGATGACCAAAATCGAGCTTCCGGAAAGCACTCTTTTTTCTTGGAATCTGTTCGTGTGGCCAGCGCACACTCTGCCACGGTAGTCTTCACTCATCGTAAGTCGGCCGTCGCTGCCATCGAATCAAGAGTAGTCCCTGCAAGATGCTCCAACTTCTTAATCCTGAGTGTCCCGAGACCTATGCTGGCGGCACGAGGCCCTGATGAAGCCCTTGCGGGATGCATTAGACTCTGGAAGTAATGCATGCTCTTCCAGATCAGACATCGGGATCCCCATGTCCAGAAAGCGGTCCGATCCTGTCTCCACTCGGCTTGCTTTTCGATCTGGGAGTTGGTCTTTATCTGCACTGCAAGTCTGCAATAGTGTCAACATTGCCGATCGTGCAATCCGCTCATGCAAAAGTCGGAAATTGCTCTGATCACTTCGGGACGTTATAAGGAGGCCATGATCAGACGTGACCCAGCTGTCAAGGTTGAGTTTTGGGTAATGCTGCAGGTACCCGCGGTCAAAAGCAAACGCGAGTAAGGGACAGCAGCATGTCGGAAACCGTGTTCGCCTGCCATCCGAAAGTCGCATGGCATGTCATGTCATGACAGAAACATATACATCAATTGAGCTCCCTTGAGGATACCGCGCAGTCAAAAACTTGCGCTGTCGCAGCGAAAACGAAGTCCTGAGTGATTGAGAAAGCAGCTGACCTCAGCCACCATACAGTAGACGATCTGTCGAGCATTGCTTGGTGTGAAGGCGGGACATCGGGATGCATGAGCAGGTAAGTCTTCGGTGCTGCAGGATCCACACCATGCATGAGCTGTGCATATGGTTGATTTAGCCTCAATGGATGTCCGCGCGGGTCGAGTTGGTAAGGAATCCGGACTGTCTCAGCCTCAGATTCGCCTCGTGTTCCAGAGCCACGAGTATAATGACTTCTCAACGCGAACCGATGTAGAGACAGGTCTCAGGAAAACAGCAAAGTCAAGGAGTTTGTGAACGTCTTTGAAATTTGGAAGAATGCAGGTACGAGGGGAGCGATCCGCCGGTGGTGGGGAACGCACGGGCCACTGCGACTAGGCTTGAACAGCACCTGCAACTCTAAAGTTAGTTGCAGCCCAGGCGACGATGGGTTCGGAATTTATGCCCCTGGGCTGGGCTGCAGACATTGCACAAAGCACTTCGGCGTGCACTTCTTAAAGCGAGCTCAAGGCTTCAGCCGCCTCATCTGAGATCACATTCATGACACACTCCTTTGCCTCAAGGCGTACCGGGCGAGACGCCGAGTGGGATCCTCACTTTGCAATCACATCTGGGTACTAATGTCATATTGACACGATTCGATCCTTTTTCGAGATCTTCTTTCTCTAGTCACTCCTTACAAGCACATTTTCAAAATGAAGACATACAATTCTCAGCGAGCAATGCCCGAGACACAGCTAGACGTGGATCTACTAATTCTGGATTACTTGCTGTACATGGGCACCCGGGCGCATTTACAAGAGCAGGTCATCTTGATGGAAGAGGGCATGCAGGAAGATCTATCTCAACAGCCCATGCGCATGATTGATGGTGAGACATGATTGTTCTTGGGTCTGGCCAGGCTCAAACTGACCTTTTCAGCTTTCATCCCAGTATTCAAATGCAACCACCCCACTACTCGAATCCCGGATGAAGTCAACTTCAGATTGCGGTTGATCAAGTTCACGACACTTTACGGCAAACGCAATGTCCCTTGTGAAGTGACACCGCCAGCGGCCGAACTTGAGAAGTTGAGACGAAAGCATCGGCGACGGGCCGAGGAATTCTACGATTCTGGCTCAGACTCCTCGTTCACCGAATCTCTCTTTGAGCAACGCATGGGACATGTGCCTCGCCCGAAGTCTTCCAGATCGCGGAGTCAGGATGAGACGGTCTCACTAGCTGACCTTGTGCCAATGTTCATTGGCCTTTCAGCTTTACGAGCAAACCTTTTCCCGGATGACAAAGTCAGCGCGCATGAAGGGTGGATGGAATTGGCGGGCGAATTCATGCTTCAAGCTGCGCTTGAGCAGTGCCTAGAATACAGTGACTGCTCGGGCACGAAATTGCGCGAGATCTTCTCTTGGGGCTGGAGACCGAATCCGAAGTCATCATGGGACGATGAAGAGGCGGCAAATGAGATGTTCTGTGATGATGATGAGGAAGACGAGATAGAGATCTGGACGCAGATAAAATCGAAGTATATCGATCTTGTGAGTCTTCCATCGAGGAGCCACCCATGGATCGGAGCACTGACTGGACTCTAGCTCAAACCCAAAGCGAATGCTGATCTTGCCAAGCAGTTGCGAGCTTTGACACGACAGTTTCCTATCGATCAATTCGAAGAGCGCATCTTACGCTTCCTTGAAGCCATGCAATTGTCGTTAGATTCGCCTTTGCTTGCACAGCTGGAGACTGGCGAAGTGGAAGGCATGTCTGAACGACAGATGGAGGACCTGCGGCAGCGGATTCGGCGACCGTGCTGAGAGCCGACCATGCTCTTCCATCCGCCTGGGGTGGGCTGGACCTGCTCGATGTACCAACATGGGCCGTAATATTTCTTCTGTCTCTCGATATACCTAATGCTTAGTAGATCTGTATTCGCAGAGCATGCTTTGGATGACTGGATGCGCGATGAGTTATTGTACGATACCCCAACCGATAAGCGACTTGAATAAAAGATGTGGATGAACATTCTTCTCTTTCTTTTCCGAGCTTAGACGGATAGAAGCTCATAACGAATAGGTCATGTCCGCGAGCAGCATCATGATTCGGCTCTTATTTCCCCTTGAACACTGGCTTCCGTTTCTCCCTGAAAGCTACGAGCGCTTCATCTCGATCTTGCGTCTTTACGACGACATCGTACGCGGCGTTTTCAGCCTCCTCCCTCATGAAACACCCGTTGACAGCGCGTAACGCCTGCCTGATTGCAATCGGCCCACCCTCACAAATATCTCTCGCCAGCGTTATGGCCTCATCGAGTACCGTTGTTCTTGTTTGTGCCATATCTCCAGATTCTGGCTCCTGCACAAGCCTATCGCAAAGACCGAGGAAGTATGCCTCCGGTGCACCAACTCGCCGACCTGTCAATATCAGATCGCGTGCTCGGGAAAGGCCGATGATTGCGGGGAGTCGATAAGTCCCGCCTGCACCTGGGAGAATGGCCAGTCGCGTCTCCGGTAGCGCAACGGTCGCTGAGCTCGAGAATACTCGTAACGTGGTGGTCAAAGCGAGCTCCAGCCCGCCGCCAAACGCTGGTGCATGTAGTGCGGTGATCGTGGGTATGGGAAGCTCCTCAATTCTCTGAAATGTGCCTCGAAGGCCGGAGAGGAACTCAGTGGTGTCTTCCTGGGTGAAGGTCGCTCGCTCCTTGAGATCGGCGCCTGCGCAGAAAGCGTTGTCAACGGCAGACGCCAGAATGAGTGCACGTGTCGGTCCATTCTCCGGTTCTGCGTGCATGTCTTCAACATGATGCCGGAGTTCTGATAAGAGCTGTCTCGAGATCGCGTTCCGTGCTGCAGGTCGATTCAATGATAGGATCTTGATGCTGCCGCAATGGGGGGCTGGCACTGATTTGACTTGGATAGCATCCGGAACAGCATTGCTGTATGCTCGGCATTGCTTCGCAAATCGCAGTGCAACTCGCGCCCGCTGGGTCAGAATCTGTGAGCCCATGTTGATTTTGATGAAACACAAGTTCCTCAATGGGTTGCTCAGCCGAAAGTCCAGATGTAAGTATGCTTGATAGCTCGGCTACAGACGGCATCATCGTGCAGCGGAAGAGGTTGGTGGCCGCTAGCCATGTCGGTCCTAGCGCGATTGCGCTCCATCCTTGCTCAGGAGTGCAGCTGCAGCCGGAGCCCCAGATTTTCGGCCACACCATCTTTTCTTGCCCATGCTACCATCTCCTGCATTAGACTTTTGTTACTGCTCACGCTGCATAGGAGACAAAAAGAACTTTCAATTCGACCCGTCGAGGATGTGAACGAAAAGTTTATGAAGCTCGTAATTGATATGGTTGTCGGCCACAAGATCACGAGTCTAGGAATAGGCAGTTTGCCGCTGATTCGGCAGTAATATGATCCACGACATGGTTGTGGGATCGCACTCTCGCTAGACGATGTTTGAGATCTGCTCGCGTTGTTCAGCTTCATTCCTTTCGTATCATTCAGCTGCCTGTGGTCGTTCCTTACCGTTGGTCTTGTTGCGCGTCGACGCAGTCGCTCATTATCACAGTCATTCTTTTGGAGCCGGAGGCGCGAAGACGAAGCGGATCACAAGAAACACGGGCGGAGTGCCTCAAGTCCAGCACAATGCTTCGCGCAACGACCCTGATAGCTCTCTTGAGCGCATTCGCATACGCACAGGACAGAGTTGTCCCATTGTTTCTGCTCGATGCAGACCCTCAGGCTCTCGTTGCCTCTGTCATTACTGCCGAACCCTCCGAAACGCAATACCTTATCAGCTGTCCCACGGGCGGTGATTCGAACGAATGCGGCTACAATCCACCTCAGACTGTAAGACACGCCGGCAGCGTCTTCGGTGGTCATGTCACAGCGGCCTCGCTACAATTCACCTACAGCTGGGAATGCACGGTTACTCCTACCAGCGGCGCATTCGCGGTGTGCACCAGCAGTGTTGGAGGAGAGCAAGCAAATTCTCCGGGAGTTGGCACAGCACTCGTGGCAGGGGATCTTGCTCCATTTCGATCGGTCACGGTTACAGCAGGAGCTGATCAGTTAGCGGCGCCAACAGCTGATGCAACGGCAATCATAAAAGCTGCTACCTCATCTCAAAGTGGTGTTGCCAGTGCGACGGTCAATAGCGCGCCAACAGCTGGTGTACGGCTGGGTCTGGCTGGGTTGGCGGCAGCAGCATTGATTCTGTGAAATCTGATATGGTCACGATATTGCAAAGGACACATGATTTGGACGAGAAGGATATCCCCATTGAACAAGTCAAGACTGAACCATAGCCATAGTCTCCGATGCGCTTTAAACCTAGGCAATCATAATGTATACACGTTTGTTAAATCCAGAACTCACTCAATGGCTGAACTCGCACTCGCTCTCTGTTCGTGGTCGAATTTCGACTTGTCATCTCACTCCTGCTGACTTCGTTGGTCATCTTGTCGAATCAAAGTGATGTTCATCTGCAACTGTAAGAAAGTGATAAATGGAGCTGCTTATATTCAAGCACACTGCTCGGCAAAACTTCGGTGAGATGTCGCACGGACCATATGGATGTAGAGCTTCATCTCAATTGCTGTGATATCAAAACGCAGCAGCCGCGAACTTCACCACCAACGGGCTCTGTATGCTATATGCCCATCAAGAGGAGGCTTTGTAATGAGGCGAAGCGATCGTCGCGCCATATCGTCAACAATGGCCTCTGGATCACGGACGACATCCTCGACGATGCATTCAATCGATTCCTGCGATTCTCCAGCGGCGCGAAGAGATACGGCAGCAATGTCCCAGGTCCGCTGGAAGCGCAAAAGCGCTTAGCAAAGAGAAGGATGATGGGGCTTGTTGGAGTAGGAGGGCCACCGATCGTCCACCCAGGACTACTGTTCGGCGCAAGAGGACCTGAGATGGGGAAGGTAGTCTGGCAAGCGCCCAAGTCTCGACAGACCGCGAAGAACGACATAGCCTCGCCTCAAGCCGCAGCAGCACAAAACAAGGCAAGCGCATCGTGGTTCGGTGGAAGTGGGCTACGGACCAGGGAAGGAAGATCACCAAGTCTTGACGCAGATTGGGAAGAGCAAGGAGAGTCCACAGGAGCCGTCCGAGAGATCTACTCTCGAGAAACAACCCAGGATGTATGGCTCAAGATACGAAAAGAGCTTGCCACTACGCCAATCAGTTCAATGCCTGCACTGGCAGACGTAGCGGAGGATCGAGGTATCGACCGAATCGAGTTTTGCGAGCGCGCCTTTCGCTCAGTGCTATGGCAGCGCGACATGAACTGGGAGCATGTTCTCGAATTCTTATTGAATCCAGAGCTCAATCCGCCCGAGGCTCGACATCTGACATATTTGATATCCGAGCTGGGCGCTCGGCTTCTGAGTCCGGCAGAATTCACTGCAGTGAGGAAGCTTGTTCACGGTTGCTTGAAGCTCGGACTCGTGTCCGACGAGGAGATGCCAGAGCTTATGCGAGCTGCTTTTGTGAGTGTCGGCAAGGTCAGCCGGAATATTGCAAATTTGGATGAGGAGATGGATGCACCAAATGCTCCTTATTCCTTGATACACGCGATCTGGACTGGTCTGCGCGCTTGCCCGATAAAGCGCGATCTTGCAGAAACAGCGAGACTGATGATTGACTTGCTACCTCGCGGCAAAAGTCTACAAGCTCTCAAACTAGAGCTGTACAAATGCGTCTTGCCCTTGGACCACAACTCTCGGTCGGATTCCCCAATTGAGATTTACTTGGTGGCATGGCTTGAACGGGCGTGTAATGCTGCTAGCGTGGACCCAATCACCATTCCCGAGCTTGCACATATCGTCAAGGATCTATACCCTACGGTCATCAAGCAGCGCACTCTTGTCGCTACCACAGAGCTACTCTTACGAAAGCGTTCAATGCAGGGCATCGACGAAACCCATCGATGGGATGTGCTTTTGAATGGTTGGGTAAATTGCCTGCACATGGCGCTCGCTTGCCGTGTCTGGTTCCCAATCTTTGATTGTCTTGCCCGTGAGGGTGTATCTCCACTTGATGTGGCTGACTCTCTCGCTCGAGTGACTCCACGACACATGGTCTGCGAAGTCTTACTCCTACATTGGCTTCCGGCCATGCCAGCGTCACAAACACTGAAAGCTCTCAAAGCTGATTCCTTGGTCTACGATGAGACAGGCCAGGTGCAGCAGGAGGCGAATTACTCAAGAACAGTCGCTATGCGAAAGGTCGTCTCAGACTATCGATTGCTGCATCAGGAGGGGCGCAGCCCTCACGCATATGATGCATTCGCCTTCCTTCTAATCGCCCTCTATCGACATGGGCAAAGTACACTCGTCAACAATCAGATGATCGTGGCTCTTGCGGAACAAATGTTCGGGGTTGCTGGTCTTGCAGAGATTTGCGGCCATGCCCGTTCTTCGGGCGTTTACCTTTTTCCTCAACCTGTGTCTGAGGTCATGCACCGCATAGTTCGGGAACAGCCACGCGTGGCATTGTCGCTCTGGAAGTCGAGAAAGATCGCGATCCGAGATATGAACGACTTCCTCTGCGCTATGATTGGTGATGGTATCCACAGCTTGGAGATATTCCGAATCCTCAGCTTCGAGAATCCTGATCATTTCCAGCCCGTGGCGCAGCGAAGCATGGCATACCAGCGGTTGAGTGAGAGACGCATCAACCTCATCCACGTGTGCGCCGACGCATTTTCCAGGAGAAGCCGGTCACGGGAGGAAGGTCTGCGCACAACATTTCGCAATGTTCACCTGTGCTATCGATACCTCGTTGCTAGACTTGCACCTATGGATGGAAGAATGTCGCGTGCCTTGGTCCGAGCAGGCATTACGAACTACCTCCAGGAAGGAGTCGCCGTGTCAAAGACACAGATCAAGTTCGTGCTCGAGAAGGTGGAACAAATGGAAGGGCCAGAGATCGCTCAAGAGCTGGAAGAGCTTGTCACGCGGTGGACTGATAAGGTCTACAGAGAATGGAACAGGCGTGGCCTGCCACGACGTCGGGAGATGCAGACGCAAAGGACGCCTGTACGCCTTCGCCGCAGCATCACCACCGGACTACTGAGACACAGGACACCATTCGATTGGCAGAGAGAAGCAGCGCAGATTGCCAGACGAATTCGATACTACCTTGACGATGGCACGCATCGTTACACAGACATTGATGTTATCTTCCGCAAGAAAATGGTCAGGTACGGCCGGGCAATGCGGCGAGAGCTCAAGATCAGTCCGCCGTTTCGGAAACTCAAGATGTCAGAAGAGAGCCAGGAAACTTGGACTGAAGCAGGTACACCAGACTGGCCATCAGCCAAGTCTGAGAAAGGCACTTTCGAAACCTGGCAGCCTCAATTCTAAGTGGCCACTTTCAAGTTCTGGGTGACCAGCCATATCGGGGTTTCAAAGAGTTCAGCGTCAGAGGAAGGCGGAAGTGTAGCCAGACGATTTTACGTTCCCGTCTAGAAGCTGGACCCCACGTGATGTAGATGCAATGATACCCAACAATTAGTTTGAATTCGTCATACGTGCTTAACCGTGTCACTTGAGTACCTTTCATTGTGCACAAACTGAATGATAGTTACCTTCGTTGCTCCTACAAGAAGTCACGTGGTAATGAGCTAAGCCCAATTTAGAACGGAGCATCTCAGTAACGCGACTTGAACAAGGCCAACTAACGCCCATAACTTCGCGATACATTATCCCCCAGGCGCACGCGCAAACTCGCATCCGCCCATATCCTGCTAGTCCGGAGCATACACGGCGCCGCGCCCACCTCGCTGGAATCGCGCACGCCTTAGAACAAATTTGCAGGGCCGCATTCTACTCAATCGCAAAGTCTTGTCGAAAGGGCACCCTGGCATGATAGACCATCGATAATCGCGTCCATACTTCTCGCAGCCGTCACTATCCGTCGCGACGACCGCGCTACCCACCATTCGAGATGGCGACCACCACCGATGAGCCCGCACCCGCAACCAACGGCGCTGCAGCATCGCCCGTGCCTGATGACAATGCGCAAGTCAACTCGGGTGCGAAGCGGAAGCGAGAAGACAGCACGCCGCAAGTCGAAACCGTGATCAAGACCAGCACGCCCCCTGCATTGGAGGGCGAGCAAAATGCACATTTACAAGAGTCACTAAAAGACATATTGAAGGTGCTGCGGCGGTGAGTTTCCATCGCGACCTCAACGTCGCAGTCATGCGAGGATTGCGCACCAGCTCGTTAGACTTGTCCATACTAATACAATTGGCACACCAGATATGACACGACGCCATCGATAGTATCGGCGTCTTTATCCAAGACAGCAGAAGACGATGCCTCTTCGAATGAGCCTTCCTCCAAACGCGCAAAACTTGCCGAGTTAGCAACCACAATCGCGAGTCGCATCGAGAGCGGAGTCTATGCGAGTTTCGATGAGCTTATTGAGGACGTCGACAATGTAATCGACGAGCTCCTGGTCACAATCAAGTCAAAAGAGATCGATCTGCCTCAAACACAATACGGTCGACCATCGACACTCACGGCGGAAGAGACGCGCCTGTGGATAGGGACAGCGAAGTTTCAGAAATTACTTAGCGACATAGTGGACGCAGAGAAAGAGCGGCTGAAATTTTTGAAGGCTGGCAAGCGCTTGTCGAAGAAGGCTGATAGCGAAGATGTGATCAAGGAGAAGAAGATCAAAGAGGAAGAGGAGGTGATCAGCACGGAGGAAGGCAAGCCTGTTTTGACACTCTACGCAAACGCTCTCGCTCCCAAGCAGCTGTTCTCGAGTTTCCAGACAGAATCGCCAGCTGATGGCACTGTGCCGCCGCTTCGAGAGTCTGGTCTTCCCAGCTTCATCAGCACGACCAACATCGCTCCGCTTCCTGCAGATGAGTTGAAGAAGTCGAAGAAGGGTCCGACCTTTGGTGAGCTCTATGGCTCGACGTCCGAGAAATACAAGCTGCAGCCACCAAAGCCAGCGAAGAGCAAGCTTGTCACAACAGGAAACACAGTCGACTTTGTTCGTGTTGACGGACCTGTGAGACCAACGAGACGAAATAGCTACAATTACTTCACGGACAAGCTGAGTGTGGGACAATGGCTGAGCTATGGTGGCGTGGAGACGCCTCAAGAACCGACTTCACCGCAAGCGAAGAGAAAGCAACGCGATCGCGCACTCAGCACCGGAGAGGCTTTTCTTCCGCCGTCCGATTCAGAGAAAGAGGCTCTTCGCAAGGCACGAAATGATGCCTTGTGGAGAAAATGCTACAGCAGCTTCGCACCAAGCTTTGACGACTCGACCGCCATCGTGCCAAAAGATGTTCGCAACGAGATATGGATGGACAAGGTCGGCGAGAGAATGGCACAGAAGTCGATCGTGATTGACCCGGCACTGCTTGACACGCCGACTGAGGCTGGAGCAGAAGAGGAGAAAATGAATATGGATGAGATGAAGCAATTCGTGGACAACTTCGACCCGTCGGTTCTTGAGTGGCATGAGGAAGAAGAGAAATCTAAGAAAGAGATGGAAGACGTGTTGCAGGAAGTGTCAGAACTTCTAGAGACGCTCGCTTCCTTCCAGAGAATACGCAATTCGTCCCTTAGCACGAGCGCACGAACCACAGTCGGCCAGAACAGCACAGCTTCAGAGCTCGTGGGCACGCCCAACACACCGTCATCAGCGGAAGCTGAGGTCTACAAGACCCTCAAACTCCAACTAGCTGTGCTGGTCAACCAGCTTCCCCCGTATGCTGTGGCACGATTGAATGGTGATCAGCTAGAGGAGCTGAACATCAAGACATCAATCATTATTGAGACAGAAGACTCTCGGGGAGTGATGGCGGAGGATGAGGCTACCCGCGCAGCCAAGATGCAAGCTTATGCTGCTGCAACTGGATCACATGCACAAGTAGGAAGGACTCCATCCACCAACTCGTACGCAAACTACCCAGCTAGCGCGAGCCAGTACAATCGTACTCCAGCTCCTCAGCAGCAATTGCGTCCGAGCGCGCCTTCAAGCTACTATACACCTCAAGCTCAAGGCCAGGCTCGGGCTGCTCCGATACCGTACAACAGATCCTCGTCTGGATTGCAGAACTTCTCGAGCAGCTACGCGCAGAATGCGAATCGCTCGTCGTACCAACAGAATTACAGCACACCTGCCGCAGCTCGGCCCAGTCAATACCAAGGACAAAGCAGCCAGTACTACTCGCAGATGCAGAATACCGCAGCGAACAAGTCCAGCTACAATCAGAATTACCAGCATCCGGGCACACCGCAGCAACAGCGTCCCTCATATCAGCAAGGCACGCCTGCATCGTCTTATCAACAGAGACCCACAAGTACCGCGCCAATGTATGGTGGCTATACGCAGGCTCAGTCACCACATGCAAGGACAAATTCGCCCCAGGTACCGCAAACAGGCCTCTACAATCAGCAGCGGCAGGGATACTCTACTCCGGCTCCTGGACCAACGAATGCGAGTTACTACCGCCCACCGCCGACTACTGGAGGGCAGCCACAGTACAATAGCACGTATCAGCAGCCGAGAATGCAGCCAAGTTCCAGTGCGAGCATGACACCTTCGAGACAAGGGTCGGGCACGCCTCAGCCAGCTCAGGCGTACAATCAAACGAATGGCACGGCGCCAACACCTGCGATGTTGAGCCAGCAGTCGTCATGAACGTGAGCGAGTGTCACCATACACATTGGCGGAATTGTCTTCGCTGAGAGACCCCGTCCTGCATTAGCATGTGGCCGAGGTTGTCAAAGACCATGGGAAGGTCTATCACAGTCGCCCACGGATTCACGCATCATGCAAGCGTTGGACCAAGTAGCTTCGCTGGTTACACCAGGGATGATCCAGTCCAGCTCGAAAACGACCATCGACGTGTTCAGTTTCAAGGCCGGAGAAGAGGGATCACTGGGCTGCTATGTGCACCGTCGCTAATAGGTGGACATGGTTGTCTCCAACGAGAATGTGGCCTGTCTCTCATTCGAGATGAGTCCTACGTGGAGGTTTAGAGGCTCTGCGACTGGTAGATCTGAAGTGTTTCTGAAGTCAAGGGTTTCAAGATTGAGGCAGAAGTTCTTTTCGTGTTTGTGTGAGTAGTCATAGATATTCTTGTTCGAATGCATCCCTAATTGCATCATTCCTGTCCATTCGAAGTTTGCTGAGCGAGCATCAATATTCCTTCCTCACCTTCGCATCAATGCTTCTCCGCCTGCATGTAAACACCTGAGCGATCCGGTGGAGCCGAGGACGCGTTATCGGCGCTACACGATTACGCAGCTTGGGTGTAGATCTAGCACCGATAAGGCAATCATGCTCGAGTTGCTAGAGCAAAATATTCGGCGCTATTGAGCTCCATGGCTGCGTCGCCCGCAGTCCCTTAGCGATGAACCGGATGGCTCAAGCACGCTTGAAATGCGCGTCTTTCTGTTGCCGCTGTATTCATATTTTCCAGCTCCAACCGTAGTTTTGTGTCACTCTTCTCCTTCTCCTCCAAATTCTCTTGCAAGTCTCTCGTTTGAATACTATCGCTATCTGAATTGCGAAGATGAAATTGGTGAGTTGCTCGACACACAAGCTTTCTGAGATGCATGCTAACGGGCTGCCACAAAGCTTGGCTCTCTCGGCGCGCTGGCGATCGGCCTCCTCACAATGCTTCAACTCACAACAGCGGTTGAATTCATATCAGTATCGGGAGGAAACTTTGTCACAAATTCGACTGGGAAACGATTCTCCATAATCGGTATCGAGTATGCTGTGACTATACACGGATCCTATTTTCCAAGTTAACAATTGCCACCAGCTACCAGCCTGGAGGCTCTTCAGGATTCAGCACCACCGCAGATCCTCTCAGCGACGCAACAACATGTCTTCGAGATGCCATTCTGATGCAACAGCTTGGTGTCAACACCATTCGTGTATACAACCTTGACGCCAACCTTGACCACTCCGCATGTGCATCAATCTTCAATGCAGCAGGCATCTACATGATCATTGATGTCAATTCCGGTCTCTACGGCACGTACATCGATCGAACGGATCCAGCCTCCACGTATACCTCAGACTATCTGCAGCATGTCTTTGGAATCATTGAGAACTTTGCTCCGTTCCCGAATCTGCTCGGCTTCTTTGGTGGCAATGAGATTCTCAATCAGAACTCGTCGTATGAGGCGCCCATGTACATTCGAGCTGTCGTGCGAGACATGAAACAATACATTAGCCACAACATCGGAAGAGATATTGGCGTTGGCTACTCCGCGGCCGATGTCGACACCATGCTGGCGGATACCTGGAATTATCTCGGCTGCGACTTATCTAACAGCACAATGTCGAACATCGACTTCTTCGGTCTGAATGACTATGAGTGGTGCGGCGACTCGTCATACACGCAGTCTGGATACGACAAGCTCGTGGCATTGTTCAGTGGCACGGACATCCCAGTCTTTTTCTCGGAGTACGGCTGCAATAATGTCGAGCCTCGAACATTCAGCAATGTCCCTGTGCTGTACGGCGAACAGATGTCCCTCCTGTCTGGAGGTCTTGTGTACGAGTACTCCGAGGAGACGGACAACTACGGGCTCGTCAACATCAACTCGACCGACGAGCTCTCCCTCATTGTGGACTACAATTACCTCAAGGAAGAATACGCCCAGTTGAACATTGCACAGCTGCAGTCTGTCAACGCATCAGCCACAGCCGCCCCACCGACCTCTTGCGCAGCTTCCATCATCACCGAGAGCACCTTCCTCAATGCCTGGGACCTGCCAGCTGCTCCTTCCGCCGCATCCGCCATGATCACCAGCGGCGTCTCTACAGGTTTCAAGCGAGGCTCAATCGTCCAGGTCAGCGATACCACGATGCCGGCCACGGTTGTCAACAATACGGGTGCTACAATTACTGGTCTCAGTCTTGTCCAGCTCATGTGCACTGACAGCAATTATCCTGGCTTGATCAGCAACTATCAGTCGTCGAGCGTGTCGTGTAACTATGCCACATCTCAGCCACCGAAGGCATCGGCGACGAAGAAGAGTGGAGCTGTCAAGGTTGAGCTTCATGAACTTGGTGTTGTGACTGCCATCTTGGCTGTGTTGGTCGCATTGCTATGAGCGGTACAATAGACACGAAACCCAGTGAGAGTCTTCAGTCGAAAAACGTGATGAGCGGAGTTGTGCATACACGTTGGTCAGACCATGAAATGGTGGGTCATTGGAAGGGATCGAGCATTCTCCACAGGATCTCTGTCCATTTCCCACCATTTCGCGGACCAAAGAACAAGTTGTCGCGACCCGAGATGATGATTGATGAATGCATGGTGCAAAGACTGGAGCAAAGATGGACCAGGAGAATCGGATGTACGGCAAGCCAAGCACTTAAGCGAAAAAGCATGGAGTAACATGGGGCGCAGGCTGTGCCAAGCGATGGGCTCCGCTCGACTCCATCGCAAGGCGTTTTTGGTTGTTCTAAATATGTAGTGTACTAATCTCATAAGACTTCAACTTGTTCGCACAACGTCTTCGTGATGATTTTGATGTCGATACCTGGCAGATATGGTGTCCTCGGCGGAATACATCTCATTGCAACCGAAGCAGAGTTGGGCATACACCGGAGAACGAGGTAGCAGCACCGCCCGATTGAAAGAGGACTCATACTCTCATGACCATCAAGACGGTTGTTTCCGCTCGAGAGACGAAAGTTGGCTATCTCGCATGACCACTGGCAGCGCGTCGGGCGTACTCTGGGTTTCTCTCTTTACCATCATAATCACACTGATCAACCTTGCGTTTGCAATAGCTCTACCGGCCGCATATCCCGTCGAATCTGGTATTGGAGAAGCTCTAGTCGGGAACTGCTCGGACGTCGCTTCATGGTCCAGATGGCTGCATATCGGCATCAACATCCTCAGCTCCGGTCTTCTCGGTGCTTCGAACTACTGCATGCAACGACTTTGCGCGCCGACACGGAGTGAAGTGGACAGTGAGCATGCAAAGGGTCGATGGCTCGACATTGGTGTGCCCAGTGTAAGAAACTTCCGAAGGATTTCGAGAGGAAGAAAGATACTGTGGATCTTGCTGGGTCTGAGCAGCATCCCGTTGCATTTGTTGTCAGTGCATATCGTTCTGCATGGTTGAGAATTCCTGTGCTGACTCTTGCTTTTCAAGTTACAACTCAGCAGTGTTCTCAACCCTAGCTGCGCAAGAGTTCCGCGCCACGCTAGTCACCGAAGACTTCGTCAATGGCGGCTCTACAGATACAGGCGTGGTCTCTACAGCCTCCATCATCGATTATATACCTGACCTCCAGGCTGCCGTAATTGCGAATTCAAGCTCCAAGGTCTTTCGAAGACTGGACAATGCCGATTGCATTCGGAAGTACAGTGGCAACTTCGTTACAGATGGCGGCGATCTACTTGCGGTGACGTCTGCTGACTTCGAGATGGACGGCAAAATCGGTGCCGTTGGAGTTGTCAGTCTTCCGGCCGGTGCTGGCGGGAACTCAATTTACTTTACTGGCTATGCGCCTGCGACCTATACATCAGAGCAGCCACGAGTAGAAGGACCGCTTGGTCACCTGTTTGTATGTGCGGATCAAGTGAAACGAGTCGATACTGGTGGCTTCACTCGTGGGTATTCTGACCGCGACTGCAATGTGAATGGTCTTCTAGCGAGACCGACTTCCTGGCGAATCGGCAATGCGAGGATCGAGTATTGCTTGAGCGAAATCCGAGAGGAGCAGTGCAAGCTGCAGTTCTCTGTTGCAATCCTCTGGCTCGTCGTTGCAAGTAACATCGTCAAGTTGGGCTGCATGCTCTGGATCTTGTTTCGGGTCAAAGAGCATTACACTTTTGTTACTATCGGTGATGCCGTCACCTCGTATCTAGAGGATCCAGATGTCACAACGGAGAAGCAATGTCTGTTGTCTAGAGATGACGTTGTCAAAGGCCGTTGGCGACCTGGCGAAGCACAGCCCAAACCTTTTGAGCGAAGAGCCAGTCGATGGTTTGGCGCTGCTTCGCGTAGACGCTGGGCGGCCTGCCTAATCCTGTCAGTTTTCGAAATACAATACGTATCTAGCATCTCCTAACAAACATCACAGCTGTCTGGTCACACTGATACTTGCCATCACGTTCCTTGGATTGGGAGTAAGCACGCTGCGCTTGAACTCCATCACCGCGCTTTGGGACATGGGATTCGGGTCGCTGAGAGCAGACTCGCTTGTCTGGCCGTCACTTGGACTGAGTCTGACCGGCGCAGTTCTTCTTGCTAACCTGCCACAACTCATCATCTCGTTCTTGTACGTGCTGTACAATGGTCTGTTCACGAGCATGTTGGTAGCGGCGGAGTGGGCGTCGTTCGCCTCGAAGCGTCAACCACTTCGAGTCACGAATCCGAGAGGCGATCAGATCTCGACGTACTGGCTGCAACTCCCTTACGCGTACTCGGTGCCTATTCTGGTCGCCATGACTCTGCTGCATTGGCTGGTGTCGCAAAGTATCTTCCTTGCGAGCATCAAATTTTATCGGGCTGGTCTTGAGCTGGAAGGTGATGATACAGAAGTCATGGGATGCGGCTACTCATGCGCAGCAATCATATTCGCCATTGTCCTAGGTCTCTTGCTTGTCTGTGCACTGGTCGGAACCGGCTTCAGAAGGTATCCTGGTGGTATACCACTAGCGTCCACCTGCAGCGCAGCTATCTCTGCTGCTTGTCATCCCCCCAAAGACGACACTGAAGCGGCCTGGAAGGAGCTGCAATGGGGTGTGGTCTCTTCTGCTCATGGATTTGACGGGTTCCAAGAAGGACATGCGAAGCACTGCAGCTTCACGAGCCAAGAGATCGAGCCTCCTGAGATCGGCCATACATATGCCTGAATGAATTGATACTCCATGACTAGAAGCACTTCATCCTTTCTCCACCAGCTCTTCAAACATCTTGTCTCTTTGTCTCTGCAGGCCAGCGAGTTCCTTGCTTGCTTTCTCAACTTCTCTTCTGGCCGCATCTCTATCCTTTGGCAGGCCCTTGTATGCCTCCACTTGCGCCTCTAGCTGCTTGACACGTTCACCCAGCTCCATCACGCCCTTTTCCCTCTTGACTAGATCCTCAATGAGGCCGTTGTCCTTTCCCTCCAATGACGCCAGTCGCTCTGTGTACTCACTTATCTTTGTGCGTAGCTGCTTCGTGTTTCTGTTCCACTCTAGAGTTTGTCGCTGGAGGGAAAGAGGTGCTTGGAAGGCAGGAGATCGAAGCTCCGTGAGTTGGGACCGCAGAGACATGAGCTCGTTTTCTAGGCGTCGTTGTAGCGCAGTCACACGCAGTAGTGTCTGTGATAGTGTTTGCGAGGTTTGTGTCTGTACGATGATAGACTTTGCTATGCTTTGCGGGTCCGCAGAAGGCACGTCGAGGGTGATTGCCGTGGTAGCCAACGCGTCCAAGCTAGTCTTAGCATCTGGAGACAGCGAGTCTGATAGCGAGCTCAAGATAGATCTCGGCGCACTTGTATCATTGCTCTTGGTGTCTTGACTTTTGAGGTCAGCCAATGCCTCTTTCTGAAGACTCCATAGTATGTCCCGCTCTTCGTCAGCCTTCTCATTGGCAGCGACGAGTGCTAGGAAGGCTTTCAGAGTATCTTCGTTGCGCTCGAATTGTGGGACACTGCGCCCTTGATACTTTGATGCCAGCCATGTGTCGACATGGTGCCAATCTTGAGCTTGAGCTCTCTGTTGAGCAGCTTTGGATGGTGAGAACAGCGCGCTCGGTAGCAAGTCAAGATTCGTCTCCATGTCACTATCAGTGAGATCTGCTATGAGATGGCGCGTCAAGCTGCTTGAGAGTCCATCGGGGAGCTGTGATCACGGTGGCAGTACTCTCAAGCATTGGACACTCTGCTTATGTAACCGACCATGGCTGTCCCGTTCCACAGGTCGGACAGCTAGATCTGCTTCAGTTTCATCCCTAGACATGCTCCAGAATCGCGAGAGACACTCAAACATCATTCTCTTGCTATCGCTCTCCATGGCAGTGCCGATCGAAAATGCGTATCGTACTGAATGTTGTCCAGATATGATCCATGAGAGTGATTGGGGCCCGTAATGAAGTTGCATCGATATCATTTCGTATTCTCTGCTCAACATCAAGGTCATGGCATTGGCCTCCTTGCTGAGGTCTCTCATGGACTAATGTTACTGGACGAAGGGGACTCAACAACAGCTATACACGCTATTGTCATTGACACGAGGACAGCGACAGATCGGTGCAGCACTGGAGATGGGTGCCTTTGCCCCTATCAGAACAATCAACGCAAAGTTCTAGCTTAGCAGTGCCTCCGATTCAAGCAGTGCTTGATGGCTTGAGTTCTACAGAATCACGCAGCCATGGACATCTTCACGGCAACGCGCAGCTGCATGCCGTGCCTCGATGCAAATCGTGGGACTGCTCTTGGTAGAGACTGTGAATCTATTATCTGAAAGCAGGATGACGATGGAATTTTCAACCTGTGACTGACCTGCTTTGTGGTCTTGGCGCCACCGACGGGCTCCACCGGCGCGTTTGCAGTCGAGGCAACACCCACTTCACTTCTAACAACCTCACTTAGACCGAACGACTGGCTCCAGCTCTTTCACAGCATTGCTGCGCTTCACAGGGATTGCACACTGATCGTATTCTTTTTCGATGTGCGCAAATTGTCTCGACTAGTCTTCTCCTTCGACAACGTCATTGAACATGGCGACCGATGACCATGAAGCGTCAACCCCGATACCAACAATTCGCGTGAACGACCTTGAGGTTATCGAAATGAGCAATGGGTCATTCAGGACGCGAGCAGAAAAGCCTTCTCACCGGCAGAAGAGACTGGACTCAGTCCACAATTTGCGGGAATGTGGCTGCACTGGCCGCGGAACAGCAGCAGGTAAGACGATCTGCGCAGCACTTCACAAGATTGGCGACGAGCAGCGGCGGACAGAGCAGAGCGACCAGACCAGACAGGGCGGAGAGACGGACCAGCGAAACCAACCAGGCACATGGAATGGTGTGCCCGTGCTGAAGAACAATCCGTTCAACTTGGGAGCGGCTGTGAGAAACATTCCTGTCGACGACAAGAGTCCTGGACTCCGAGAGACCGTCGCTGCACTTCCAGGAGGGAGACCTGGAGGTTTCACTGGAGTCACACGGCCCGCGACTCTGCATTACAACCATGGGGGTCCTCATTTCGTCACCTCCGCTATCAAAAGGCCTCATACAGTAGCGTTTCCTTCCTGCTATTTCGACCCTGAGGCATGCCTCAACTTTTTCCGTATCCGTGAGGCTACTGATACAGAAAATGAGCGCGGTTCTCCATTCTCAAAACTGACTGAGCACGCTCTGTCGACTTTGCAAGCTCATTTAGAGTCACAATCGAACGCTGCATCCGATGTTACACAGAAACTGCCAGCATTAGCAGATATCACCGACGACGACCGCAACGACGACGCCAACTCCGATGCGATGTCCATTTCTTCGCTCAAAACCAATATTCATTCTTACGACGAAGAGTACGCAATCATATCAGAAACGAGCTCAGTCTGCTCCAGTGACTCGGTCCAGAGCGTGGGCTACGACTTCAACAACAGCGGCTGTGAAATGACGTACCAGAGTGACGACGAGGTCCGATTGATCGCTCCTCACAAAGTGCAGGTATCTGGCGAGAACAAAGGGCTACTTCATCCAGTGTCAGCCAACAACGTAAAGTACCAACGCACTCCTCGCCGAAGCCAACCAAAGCCAGATCACATGCTCCATGGCTTCTACTCGGAGCTCGGCAATGCACCTGATGAAGCTTTCGACGAAGCGACCGGCGGATTGAAGCGCGACTGGCTTCACGCGGCGCGCCCTGAGTTCTTCAAAGCTTCTGGAGAGCTCCAGGAATACGTCATACATAGAGCAGGCAGACCAGTTGGCAAGTCGCAAGCACTTTGGCTCTGGTTGTGTGGACGTGACGGCAGACTTCCACCATATGGCCCGCCACGCCTCGCATTGAAGATCGCAGTCGAGGTGATGGAGGCCTTCGCTGGCGATGATGAGTTCAGGATGACTCGCAAGATGAAATGGGTGCACAACCTGAGCGACAAGTACGATCTTGATAGGGATGAGGACAAGGAGAAGCGAGCTGCTGAGAGAGAGAATTACGGTTCGATCTGGAACAAGATGGCGCGAGCTGAACGAGGAACTGATAGGACACCGGTCCGTATGCAGCGCAAGTCCCCGCCACCAAGATCGCAGCGCCGGAGTTCGTCTGCATCGCAGCTTCCATATCCGAATGCGCCAAGATATGGAGCCACTGGTCATCCAAGAGCAACGTGGGGATATCGAACCTCAAAAGCGCCGAAGTTCTCGGCAGCCCGACCAAACTGATGGCCACATGGACTAAGAAAGAGGTGGGCCTTTGACTTAAATGGCGCAAGGTACAGGGAAAGATGGAAAACGAGGCTGAATGTGGACTTGGTCTCGAGGAATGTGCGTTGAACCTGGGCGCAGATTTGTTTCGCGAGACATGGAAGAGGATGAGAGGGTTGTGTCGAGTAGCGCATAGATCTCAAGATCAAAAATGGGATCTCAGCACACGTCGACCGTTTCTAAGAGTTCTAGAAATGGTTTGACTCGTTCTGTGATCCTATGAAATATGCGCTGTTTTACATCGCCCTCTGGGCAACATAGCAACACGCGCTCAGCATGAGAGACGGAGACAAGACATGTAATTATAATTATTGAAGCTCAGAGACTTGAGCTTCCAGCACGAACCCAACACGTCTCCTTCCACCGATTTCCTTCGCCGTTAGCTCATCTTTCAGCCACCGTGAAATCCACGATCTTGTCGGCCCTGCTGCTGTCCATCCTTCTGCCCACTTGTCAACTCCGGTCTTGACTTTGTCGGTGCCTTGCAGCCATTGCCAGTACAATAGAGGAATGTGTTTTGGCCTCTTCATGAACATATATTTCTCCCTCAGTACTCCTTCCTCATCGAAAGTCCCAGGATTGACCCGATGCAGCCATCTTCGATCTAATGCCGCCTCCTCGTGGTCGGTCGATCTCCAATGCCGAGGACATATAAGACTCAGTTCAGCTGTCGCGACACCAAGACTCGTTTCCTCTAGGAGTGGGGCGATCGTCGTCTGGCGAGCAGATGCGTCGGCATCCTTTCTCCTTCCCTCCATGTACTCTTCAGCGCGCAAGGTGCGTAATCGTGTCTTAATATGCGCCTGTGCAATTGCTCGTCTCATGGCAACTTCCAGTACTGTGGCTTCGGGCACCTCCTCGTCAGACGTGTCATCGAATTGCCACGGTTTCTGCCAATGATCTGCCACTGGGAGAGAAGAAGACTTGGTTGATATCGAGTATGATGGAGCAAGGTCTAGTGATCGTGTACGTCGATGTCTTGACGTCGATCTAGAGAGCATTGAGGCAGGTGGCGGCGACGGGCTGATCGCGTGTGGCATGTTTCGGGTCGATCTCGAACAATCTGCGCGTGATGTTTCCTGAATAGTGTTCTCGAAGTGACGTAGATGTGGATGACAGTGTCTTGCAACAGAGCTTGGAACTGGAGGTCGAAGAAGAAGTAAAGCTGCTCAGCAGGTGGATGAAGAACACAACTTCGCAGATCTTAGCCTTGCGATGAAGGGGACCAAGCGAGCCTTAATATCAAGCAAAGAATCTTCGATGATCGACCGAGAGGCTGCAACCCAGCTAAAAGAAGGACTAGAATATGCAGCCTACTCTGGAAAGGAACGCACGACAGGAGCTAAGCAAGCCCAAGATCTGAAGCCTCAACCGATCTCAGCAGACAACAGCCGTCTCCAGCGCAGTAGCGCACCGATCGCGTATCACGTATCGCTTGTCGTGCATACCCCAAGCGCCAACCCGAGGTGGCTTTGTGCGAGCGAGGGCCCTCTCTCTTTGTCTGCCTCCAAAAGCAAAGATAAAGAAAGGAAGCGAATCGGGTTATTTCTGGCGTTGTTAGCGCACAGGTCCGGGGGAGGCAGAAAAAAATTGCCTTGTGCTACGGATAGAAGATGAGGTGATCAAATCGGCGGAGATTGCGGTGAGAGCATGTTAGCACGAAAGATGAATGAAGGAAATCAAGGGTCACGTGTGCGGCCACCACAACACGTCATTTCAATAAGAAGTAAGAAGCTCTCGATTTCTGCTCTGTTACCTATCTAATTCGACTGAAGCTTGCAGACGTGCTGTCGCAAGCCCTTTCGCTAGCGCATTGGAGTGGTTGGCGGAGGAGGTGAGATCGGACTTGCAAGACTCTTGCCAATTGGACTCAGCATCTTCGGTGGAGGAGACATCGGATCTTTGGTGCTGCTGTTGTTGCTGCCAGTGCTCGTGCTACCACGGCTACCCGCACTGCTCTTGCGGCTGCCATTGCCGATGATGCCGCCTGTATTTGAGGAATGGTAGGCAGCGTATTGGTGGTGATGTGGCAGAGGATTTTCATCGTCATCAGTGAAGCCACTGACGCCTGACAGCATTGAGCTGGACCGACCGCGTCCTTCTCGGTAGAGTGGATACATGTTGTCATTGCGGTGGCCTGGCATCATCGTAGGATCCGGGAAGCCAGCTTGAGTATTCGAGAACTGGAAGCCAGGCTGCAGACCAGGGAACGTGTTGTGGTGCTGGATGCCCTGGTTTGGACCACGAGTACCTGGCAACGGACCTTCTGGAGTCGTGGGCATGTCCTGCTGCTGCACGTTCATGTTATAGATCTCCTCAAGCTGCCTGGCATGATTCTCGTACTGTCCACCTTTCGCCCACAGAGTTTGAGTGTCACGCTCGAGATTTGCAGTCTGCTCAACGAAGCGTCGTTCGGTGTCGGCACGATTACGAGCCTCGACCTCACGCTCGTGATAGCGACGAGATTGAGCTTCTTGACTTTCGTTGGCCTCCGACAGAAGTCTGTCGCGCTGCTCGTGGAACTTGACCTTTCGCTGCTCAAACTTCTGGCGTTTTTGGATGATGGCTGCAATCTCAGACTTGAGTTGCGCGACCTCACGATCCGTGTCGGCTTTGGCGGCATCGTACTGTTGCTGCGCATCGGTTCGGCGATCCTTCTCACGTTGCCAGTCTGCTCGTCTCCTGTTGTATTCCTGACGCTCTTCAGCTGGGATGTCGTTGGCGTTCGCAATGTCCTCAAGGATCTCGTTCTCTTTGGCCTTGGCTTGTTGCAGGTTTTGCTCGAGCTGGCGCACTTTTTGACGCAAGCGATCATCTTGTCCACCGCTGGAAGACAGTCGAGTCTGAAGGGAGTCGACCTCTTTTTGCAAACCAGTCACGACGTTCTTGTGTTCTCGCTTATTGCGCCTTAACCTGTTGCGATGGTTCTCAAGCTTCGATTCGGCAGCTTGGATTGAGTTGCGAAGGGTGGTTGTTGGCGACAGGGGACGTAGAGACGAGGGTTGAGCCGATGGAGTCGAAGCTGTACGACATAATTAGAATCGAAACGGATCCCAGGCATACGTGTGAGTCTTACCTTGTTCAGCGAACGGCGCGGGCTGAGTCGTGATATGTGTCGTGAAGAAAGTGACACCATCATCGACCCTCACGAATTCGCAAATGTAATTCGTCGACGCCGTTAGACCAAAGATCTTGCCAGTCCAGACATCCACCTTCTCCTCAGCGACCTCCACACCCAAGGCCTGCTCACTGATGCGAGTCGAGCTCCAATCAGTCTTGTTTAGCCGCACACGAAAACGCTTGACGCAATGCTCCGAATCTTGCTCATCCTCCTCTTTGTCCAGTGGCGCCACACTCGGTAGACTGACACCGAATGAGATCTCGCTGTGCCCAACCCCCTTGATCCACACCCGATCCCTGCCGCTCTGGAAGTTTGCGTTTCCAATATTGCCCATGTCCTGGGCATTAGCCTCCAAAGCGTCCGATGACGCCTGCTGATGCTCCAACTCTTTCAGAAAGGTAACTTTTGCATTGGCGAGAGCCGCCCAGAATGGTTGTGCACTTCGTACGAAATTTGCTTGCTTCTTCTTTCGCTTGTTCCGAGAAGCAGCATCCTCCCTCACTGGCGCCGGGGAGGGCCCAGGAGGTCTGCCGTCGGTACTTGTGCTGCCAGCGGGCTCTGCACCGGCATCGGCAAAGGTAGCCGTGCGAGGTGTGGTCAAAGCCGACACTGAGCCACCATCTGTATCCGTCTTTTTGTTTGCCGAGAGTTCGTTCGACAGATACCATCGTCGCACGAGTCTAGTCACGCCTTGAGCCAAAATGTGCACGCCAACCAGCTTCCTCGGCCATCCGTGACTGGCATTAAGCCGGTCGGGAAACCGAGGAAGAGCTGGTGGTGCGCTATCCACTTGAAGCCCTGACTTGACTAGCCCAGTCCATACGAAGTTGAATCCCATCTGCCGAGCGAAGTCCCATCGTATTATGTGTGATAGCCCAATGATGAACACGCAGCTGAATATGCTGGCACTGGTGCCTCCTCTTGACGATGCTGCTCCTCCCAGCGATATCGCAATGACTGCCTGTGCAAGGTCGAGTGCTAGATTCTGGGCGGGGGTCCATAAGAACAAAAAGGGTAGTAACATGAGTATGTCCAGGAACACGACGGTTTGGAAGGAGGGCGCACCACTCACACCCATAAGCACGTCATTAAGCGACGGCATATTGGCGATGGATGTGCCGCTGGTTGGTGACACAAAGGTGAGGAACGCAAAGAGGAACTGGACTACGGAGATGATGGTGGGTGGCAGCTGCAGCAGGATGATGAGGATGGCGATGACATCCCACAGGGGACAGGCCTTCAGGATCGTAGTAGCGGTAGCGAAGGGCGTCTTCTGATTAGAGAAGGAGACCTTCGGGGCGGTATTGCTGCCGCCTGCCTTGACGTCGATCTTCAGCGGTGAGCCGTTCCCTGCGTGGTGCTCGCCATTCACGCATCCTGCCGCGCCGTGAGCCTCCAGGTCGTCGTCCGACGAGGTGGCCGTGCTGCGGTCCCTCCCATCTGGGGTCGAATGCGAGGCGCCCATCTTTGCGTCCGAGGTGAGTTCATTGACGACGGGCCCGTCAGACGTGGGAGAGGGAGTCGAGTGTGTCAGACTGTTTATGCCAGCATCGGGGTCGGCGACGGTGGAGACGTCAGGCCGAGCACGCCCATTGGGGAAGAGATTGCCGTTGAGAGCGCCGTTACTCTTCTGCTTGACGACTTTGCGGCCCGGAGGAGCGAGTCCCGCGGCGTGAGTATTGGTCTTCTCGTGTGTCCGTTTAACTCGTGGTGGCATCCAGTCCTCGGCAGGCTCGACTACTCTGGGCAAGACGAGCGAGCAAAGGACGGGGGCGCCGGTGGGTGTAGTAATGCGAGTGGTCACGGCCTGAGAGCGCGGATTGGGGTCGATTGTGGTGAGATGTTGTGGGAGAGGCTTGAATCTCCAGGAAGTTCACTGTGCATCGCACGCCAAGGCACTATACTAGCTTGATCGCATCCCAGTCATTTTCTTCTCTGCTGGCCAGCACTATCACTGCATCAGGTTTCTAAACTGTATTCATCGATGCTGCATGATTTATAACCAGCCTGTTGCGCGTCTACCATGCTAGCAGCGGGCACTTCATCATGCTACCAAACTTTGTTGTCTCTCTGCGTGACCCTGGATTCCTGAAAAAGGCGTCCCGACTGGCCCGCCAGCTCCCCAGCTGTCATTTGTCGTATCAGCATTGGACAGCGCAGAGGGACCAGCTCCGGTCCGTTTCATCAAGTCATCCACTTTCAGCCGCTTGAAAGCAAAATCTTACACCGATGACTGTAGGCGTGCAGCATGCAAACCTGGTAGTAACCAAAGTCTTTGCAGAAGAACAGGGGAGGTAGCTTGTTACGGCAACTGATCTCAGCACGCATGCTCCCTCTCCAGACTCCGCATCGAGGTCATCGTCTCTGGCTGCAGATTCTTGCGTTATCAATCGGGCCGGGATACTGAGGCCAACCACGGCTCAACGTTGCAGCTGCAGATGGACGAGATTTGTCCCCGCATCATTGGCGCATAATTCCAAGGCAGGTACCTGAGTACATAATCATCTGTTAATTCACTAGCAGAGGCCTTGTTTTGTTTGTTCTACCCCCCACTGTATGATATGATGTGAACATCGGAGAGGTTTCCTATCCACTCGGAAAAAGCTTCCTGGAACCATTTCATCCATGCAATGACTCGGCGTGCCAATCACGAGTCTTCCCGAGGACTCTTTGATTGATCTCTTATCTCGAGCAATTCATGCGACACAATTCTCTTCCAATATGCGAAGTTGCTCGGTGCAACAAATATCAATGCATCGACCGAGGATCGTCGCGTGGTTTGGTATTACGAGCAGCAGCAAAACCACTTCGCCATCATGATCACTTGTCGCGTCATGTAAGTGAGGCCGATATCCCTAGTCTTACATCACCAGTGCGAAGCCATGAGGTCTTGCCCTCTGGCATACTGCTCGTGCGACTTCTTACGAGGATGTAATGCCTTTTGCCTGGATTACACAGCGCGCAGTGGTACTACTTCAGTGCACCCGCCGTTCGTTGGTTACCGGGCAGATGGCGCAAGACAACATTAGCTGCGAGAATTCTCTCACCGCTGCTCGAAGTACATCTTTGTGCGGATGCTTCGGCAATTGAACAATTGATGTCTGAAGGACGATCAGCATGCTCTGGACTGCATCTACATGTGGTGTGGATTTTGATCCAGTGTGTCTTCTAACATGTTACCAGACGCTTTAATTTTTCGAGCGTGAGTCTGCATCAAAACCAATCCAGACGAGTCAGGAGACATTGCAAGTCATTGGAAACTCTGGTATCTCAGCTGGCTCTTGTTGTTGAGAACCTCAGAAGTATTTGAAAATACAGACATCGTCGTCTTCATTTGTACCCACTCTCCTAATTCGGAGGGCTCAGATGACCATAGACGACGATCGTCCTCCTCATTAGATGCCCAAGGCGATGATCACTACCAGAGCTGGCGTGGTGAAAGTCTTAGCATTCTGCACTCACTTGCAGGGAGTCAACTTTCTTTTCACTCTTTGCATGACATGCCCAGCTCATGTGTAATGTGGATAAGAGAGACACTAATGAATTGTCATATCGAGGCCTCCTATGGCAAGGATGTAGCTTGCACCACATTCGGCATCATCCATTGTGGCCAAGGATCAACAGCTATCACAAGCAAATCCGAGCACGAGCAGAAAAGTACACGATGCGGTCATAGTTCGGGCCGAACGTGCGAAAAAATCGGCATGCCGCAGTCAGGGCACATCCTTTGTCAAAGCAACGACAAGCGCTGCAAATCCAACCTCGCACGCGATAGTGATGGTGCTGATCGTAGCCAGCGAAGCAGAAGAGACTTACGACTATCGGCCATACACATACAGCATGTACGAAGATCTCAGACCCCGGTCACGCCATCTTCACCGCCCCACTCTTGCAAGAATTTCTTGGACGAAGCATGATCGAGCTAGGAGGTATGGCAGATGGCCGAGCGATGTGGATTCTCCTGTGGAGCCAACGATGCTGTTAGAGTTCTTGAGAGCTTGATGCCCGCGGAGCAAAAGTTACCCGGACGATGCTGCTCAACTTCTAGATACTCCTTTCGCGTTTGAAGGAGGACGACCCAGATCAGAGCTCTGTGCGACATGATTCCAGGATCTAGATCAGAGGATTGCGATTATCAGAGCATATTCGACTAGGATCTCGCAACACACGATAGCAGTCTAAATAGCTTTAGACAGCTTTCATGTGTTCTAGTGTCCTAAATTCCGTCAGCAGATCTATGCTCTAATTCTCCTGGCCCTCTGATCTTTCAGTGACGTTCCAGTATCTGGCAAGTCGGCTCGACCATGACAACACGTCTTGGGAATGGGTTAAACTCATAGTCCTAAGTACATATTATCTTGCGCGACAGTCTCTGAGCGTGTAGCGGACCGTCAAATGTATCAGAGGCATGTTGCAATGAATGACTGATTGAGTGCATAGCTGCGGACCTTACTCTAACGATGTTGTCACGACTGCTTTCTTCCGATGCCATTGCCACCCTCTTTTAGTTCTCTATCTCGCGCTGAACTTAGCAAGATAATCTACACACGAAGCAAGTTTCATCATGAGGATCAGGCGTCAAGAACTTCCATTGAAGCTAAGCTGAGCGATGGCACCTGTTGCTTAATCGAGCATAAGACTTCACGGCCTGCCTCATACAGCCTAGAGTGCTCACAAAATTCACACAGGCGATGCAGATGGAAGATGATTATCTATACTGAGACGCGATCGATGCGGAAGACTTCACAGAGTAATGAGGCCTTGTTGTCGGCTAGTGGCAGTTGCGAAGTTAAGAGAAAGGCACGAATTGCGAATGTGCATCGCTCCTTCCACGTTGATGCAGGTATCCAGTTCTGCCTAGCAACAACCACCACAAAGAATTTTGCTCAGTCGTAGAACTCAATGCGTACAAAGTTTCTTGCGCATTCATCTCGACGCAGCTGTTGCACCGTTCCCATCACACGACCGACCATCATGCCCGTCGCTCCAAAGTATGGAGTCATCCACGAACAACAACTTGCCTGTAACGAAGCCATCGACTCCTTCGTCAGAATACAAGAGTTGATTGACGGGTATTTCGACCTCCCAAGTCCAATGAAACTCGCGCATCAACTACGCACGCATGCTATCACCGAGTTCATGCTTGATGGCGTCCCAATGAAGGTGGAGCGGTTCCGGATGGTTGCTCGGTGCTGGTGGGATTATCTGCAGAAGGAGTTCGATTTGCCAGAGACTTCGTACGCGTATCTCGAGCTGAACAAGACGTGCATCGCCCCATTGATCATGCAAGGTTTCATGGTTTGTGAAGTTGAGAAGGATGGTCCGAAGTCGACAGAGGGCAGAAAGGAGCTTGCAAATTGGCTGCTGCAGACATACTACCCCGACAAAGTTTCTAAGACGGCAAAAGTCTCGAGCCCCAGTGTGTCTGCACTCATGAAGGACTTTGCGGGTTCGTTGGAGAGAGAGCTTGTGGAGGTGGAGGAGGAAGCGAGCGTCTCCACGTGGGGAGGACCCAATGTGAAGGAAATGCCAGCTGCTCGTGTTGCTCAGATTCTTGCAAAGCATGGACGTAAGCAGCTTTGCACGTCACGCGGCATCTCATATTGTACACAGAGGCCTACTCAATCCGATGGTCCAATGTAGCGCGCCAATGATGACGAGCATGAATGAAAAGCCAACAGCAATGCTGGCAAAACCATATTCATACGCATGTCGCTTTCGTAGATCCTTCAGTTCGGCGACCCAAGTACTGACTGTGGTCAGACATCCGCAGAACCCGTCCATGATGCCTTGAAGCACTTGACATCCGATAATGCCACCTCCCACCGGACCTCCGGCTGAAGCCAGAGGTGCGTGTTGTAAATCGTACGCCATTGCCAGGACCATCGACCCAAATATATTCGCTGCGAAAGTGCCAACAGGAATTCTCGCCACTCGACTGTTGAGTCTGATGGCCAGCCAAAATCGCACCAGACATCCGAGCGGTGCAAATACAATTGCATAGACACAGTCTCCACGCCACCGAGTCTGCGGCGGCCAAATGGCCAGAAACACGGCACCGAGCCAGCAACCAAGACCGAGTACGACGCCGATCGGATTGAGAATATGCGACATTCGGACTGCCGGAATGCGCTGGAGTAGTGGCATTACAGCCTCGCAGATGTGAGCACCAGCAGAAAGCGCAGCCAAAGAGAGCCCTGCCTCAGCGATCCCGACTGCTAGTACCGCGCATACGCTCCATCCTGCGCTTCGAGCGCCACTTCCCGCGTTCTTGGGCACGAGATCATTCGAAAGTGCCAGAAACATATCGCGCATGAAGGAAGAGAAGGATGTGTATGAACCACAAAAGCCAACCGTCAGACCAATGTACAGCGGCAACGTCTTCTTGTGACTCAAATGGGCTTTGGTTGCCTGCCGTCTCTCAAACTCCTGTTGGATATGCTGAAGTTCACCTTGCGCTTTCTCAGTTTCTGAAGCCGAGTCAGAGTCGATCTTGATTCGTGGCGATCTCTGGCCATTCTTTGCATTTGGCGAAGCTCTGAAAAGAGCTCGATCCTCCATCAGAAAGCCCATGACGAGACATCCTCCAACATTAGCCCAAAGCTCGTTGGTCACGATGGGAGCGTTGGGATAATATGTGATCCATTGGGTTCCCAGGCGTGCGAGAGTGCCAAAAATCGAGAAGAAGACGAGCCAGGAATATGTGTAGAGCTTGACGAGCAGTTGCGGCTGTTTTGTCGGGCCCGCAGCTATCGACTCCCGTTTAGATTCTGCTCTTCTCGACTCGGAGCGCACTTCTTCCAGGCTACCACGACGGTAAAATTGGCCATCGCCAGGATTCTCGTCTGGCGGTGGAGCGTCCAGCTCGTCCAGTCCCTCGAAACCATCGTCTTGGGCTTCTTTCTCCCAATTGTTATCAAGCGGTTTTTCCGGCGTTCCATTCTGAGCACGAATGCCTTTCCCGTCAACTTTGCCGTCGAACGACGCATCCACTTCGGTCAAGCCCGTATTCATCGATGGCTCTTCATCTAATCGTGTAGTGCTGTAGCCATCGTGAGCCATGATCGTTTCGGGTTATCACAACTAGGGATTGCATTCTCGTCGAGGTCCTTGAAGAAGTCGCAATTCGGAGAGTTCGGCATTTCTCAATTGCTGCGTCACCAAATGTACCTTACCAAATCTGGACTAGCATAATGCTAAGCTATGGACAAGCTTCTTTAATGGGTCCTTCAAAGGCATGACTGCTGGAGTGCTGAAAATATGCTCTTGCATATGTCTTGAATTCTTCGCTAGTCTATTTTGATCTTTGGCAGCCCAAGCCTTGCATTCACTTACGGCATATGGGCAACGCAGCCATTACTCCTCATGCGGCTTCTGCTCTCCACGAGGGTTTTGCTTTTGTACATCGGAAACTGAACCAGCTTATCGTCGGGGCATACCTCTTCCTCTGCCTCGGCCCATACCTAGTGCTCGCTGCGCTGCGCCTGGCGGAAGAGGCTTGTTTGGTGCTTGAGGCTGCTCGGACTCCTGATTCTCTGGAAAGGGCGTCAGTCTTCTCCCGTGTCTGATCTCGCAGGATATGCGACTTACTGATCGTTTCGTCCACACTCAAAATCAAGCACGCAGCCTCGACAGCAGCCTGTATCGCATTGATCTTGACCAGCGCTGGTTCCCACACAAACTTGTCCAGATTGTTCGACACGGTCTCATTGACGAAGTCCACGCCTGCCCACTTGCTGCCTTTCCTATGCTCAACTCGTAATCTGTTGAGGATGTCCGTTGAGTCAAAGCCTGCGTTGTCGCACAACTGTCGCGGGATGACCTCTAGTGCCTTTGCGAAAGCCTTGATGATCGACTGCTGCTTATGCGGGATCTTCTCGTCTGCGTAGCTGTGCAAGTACGCACTTATCTCCATCTCGCAAGCTCCTCCTCCAGCAACGATGCTCTGGTTCTTGATTGCTCGCTTGACAATCATGATGGCATCATGCAGACTTCGCTCGACCTCCGCAATGAATTGCTCCGCACCACCTCTTAGGACCAATGTACATGTCTTTGCTGCCGGGCAGCCCTCGAAGAAGTTGAATCGCTCGCCGCCAATTTGTCGCTCTTCGAAGCGCTCGCATGTGCCTAGATGCTCCGGCTTGATGTCTGAGCATGTCGACTGTATGCTTGCACCGGTAGCTTGACACACGCGCTCCATATCATCCGATGCCACGCGGCCAGCGCAGAAGACATCTCGGTCTGCAAAGTATTGCGTCGCCAAGTCGCCTATCGGCAACTTGCTCAGCACGACTTTGGCACCGGTCTTGTAACATGCCTCCATCTTGTTGAAAATGATCTGCCATTCTGCGTCCACGATCGCTTGGTACTCTGCGACTTCCTCAACACGAACTTCTGCGTTGTCCTTCTCGCTCTTGAGCTCGAGCTCAACATTAAGACACACAATCTTGGGACTCTTGAACGACTTTGGCTGTTGCTCGAAACCGGCGTAGGAGAACGTCTTTTTGAAGGCGACACCGTTGACGAATATCGAGTCCTGGAGTGCGCCGCCAGTGATCTTCTTGATGCCAATGAGCTTCTCGTTCAAGTCGTCCTGGTCTAGCGATAGTACAGCGTCCACAACCATCTTGGTGAAAAAGTCTGAGTTTCTGTGGATCAGCTTGCTGCTCATAGCGGTCGCTGCAAGCTTCTGTAATGTGTCTCGCTGGTTGCCTTCTTTTGTGCTGACTGCAATCTCCTTGATCTTGTTGACAGCCATGGTTGATGCTCGCCGTAGACCCTTGATGATAGTCTGACTGCTGACTCCTTGCTCAACATGCTCTCTGATCTCTTTCAGAACTTCTCCCGCTAGGACCACCACCGACGTTGTGCCATCGCCAACTTCTGCGTCTTGCGATCGTGCAATGTCGACGAGGATGCGTGCTGCGGGGTGGACGATGTCGAGAAGCTATCACAGAAGTTAGTGGTCTTCTCACAAAATTTTCGGCACGATGAACTCACCTTCATGACAGTAGCTCCATCGTTGGTGATTGTCTGCTTGCCATTTGAATCGACCAGCAACAGATCACCGCCATAGGGACCTAAGGTGCTCTTGATTGTGCCTTGGACTGCGAGACATGCATTGATATTTGACAATATCTGCCCTCGACCTTGTGACTGATCTGTGCCTGTGCAGAACTTTAGTGGCTGCTCTGCTAGGACTATATAACGCTGTCCCACCTTCTTTGAGAACAATTATTGTCGGCGTCTGTCCGCCGAACGACATCTTGATAAGTTTGTGGCCTTATGGAGAGTATGGGAAAGATGTCCGACGGCTTTGATTTGCAATAAAAGACGTGTTGGGTGTTTCAGAGGGAATATTCAGAAAGAAGTTGGAGCTCGAGGCTACCATATCACTTTTTCCGTTTCGCGACGGGATGCTCAAGGCCCCACACGCGTCGAATGTGCCTTGTGGCCTGAGGCATTTGTATGTCCAGTTGCATTTCCCTTCGCCGGTCGACCTCACGTGCTCAGACATGTAAATTCTTGTTTACTATAAGTATACACCTGCTCGTCACTTCTTTAGGACGAACAAAGAGCTCTGTGGTGAAGCAATTAAAGCACGATCTATGAAGACTGGAACTCGTCAGGAATTATCGGCACAGAAACGGAGATGGCATCAGACACGGAATCCACGCTTCGAAGTGGTGCTGAAGGAGACAATAGCCCTCTTCTCACCATATGGATGTATCTTCATCGCGAACAGTCCGAACCTCCTTGACACTGCTCCTTGCACGAAAGACAGTAAACATCTCTGAGCGAATGACCTGCACTCGCGCTATTGACCTGAAGCCAGCAATTTAGGATAATGGCTTGGTCCATGGTCTTGACCACCAATTATCTCGATGTTTGCAGGACCATGTGCATAGATCCATTGATCAAAATCTAGTGTCTTAGCATCGATGAGTTGCAGACCTGATGTCGAAGGCTTTCCAATTAGCCGGTGAATTACCCCACTAAGCTAGACTGTTGTCTGAAGTGGAAATGTCCTCTATCTGCGTCCGATCTCATCGCCTCTTCTTCTTCATTTCATCGACTGCTACCCTTTCAAGAAGATCAGAGCCACCAGAGCTCATGTATCACCTTGAACCTTGGTGTATGTTCGCCAACCAGCTTGTCCATCTTGTATCGAACTGTGATATTACCAGACTCAGCGCAAGAGGACTCCTGCGTAAGGGCTCTGCATATGTTACCATCGGCTACTATGCAACATAGAGGAGCCGAGCCTTCGAAGCTCATAGTAGTATCGGCATCTTTACAGCATTGCTTTGAGCCGGATATCAATACACGACGTTACTCGACCTAGCGACAAGGAGCCATTTTAGCACGCCGATCATTCCGAGACGAGGTTGGCGCCCACTCGCTATCCGCCCGCTCACATTGCGGAGGCAAAGATGGTACGGAGGGGTCCCTCCGATGTGGGTCGATTTTTACGGCATGTCCTGGAGGTCGACCAACATCTGGTCGACGTTGTTTGCACTTCGCTATACGGAAGCCTCCCTCCGTTCCCCGGACGCAACGGTCTACCCCGGATAGCACTCCGCATGTGGGGATGTTGAATGCAGCACTCCATGTGGAGTTTCTATAAAGCATTATCGAAGGACCGACTGATGATCTTCTTGTCAAGCCCTTATCTCGACTGCTCATTCTGCGGTGCGTGAAGCCGATTGAATATCTTCAGGTCCTCAGCCTTCGCGAGCGAGTTACACGAACCATATCGACACGATGGGCAGACTCAAGGAAGCATTCAAGCCAAAGGCTGCCAAGCAGAACAACTACTCGCACCTGCGCAACAACACGGACCCAGTGTGGTACAAAGACGCAGGCCTTCGCAAGAATGTGTTTCATTGTGTCGGTCTCTACTTCTGCGTCTTCTACCTGGGCTACGATGCGTCCCTCATGAATGGACTGCAGGCGATCCCTCAGTGGGAGTCCTACTTCAACAACCCGTCTGGTAGCGTGCTCGGCTTCATCTCTGCCAGCTTGTTCCTTCCGGCTATCGTCACACCATTCATGGCGTCTTGGATCAACGGTCGATGGGGTCGCAAGATCTGCTTGGCTGTTGGATCACTGCTTCTCATCCTCGGCGCCTTCCTCAACGCTTTTGCCACGAATCTCGGAACTTTCATTGGTGGCAGAGTCATCATTGGCGCTGCAGGTCCATTTGGCAAGATCGTAAGTAACCTCAATCATCGGTTTCCAGGGGCCATATGCATCATCATGTTTATGTTCGCATTGAGCACACCATCGCAGTTCCGGATGCTCTCAAACGATACAGCTTCGCAGGCTCTAATTGCCATCGATCTCCTGTCCAAGCATCACTAACAAGTTTTGCAGACTGGTATCGCACTATTGCAAGAGCTGGCTCACCCGCGCCTGCGTCCGTACATCGCCACTGCGTACTATAGCAACTATTACTTCGGTCAGATCGCCGCCGCATGGTTCTGCTTTGGCGTTCTTTCCTGGCCGGACACAAACTGGAGATGGCGCGCACCATGCTTGTTCCAGGCGCTTGCACCTGCAATTGTCCTTGTCCATCTATGGTTTATGCCAGAAAGTCCCCGATGGCTTATCGACCACGACAGATCAGAAGAGGCCCTTGATATCCTTGCTCGAGAGCATGCGAACGGCGACCGGGAGGACGAGCTTGTGCAATACCAGTACAACGAAATCTGCCGGGCGCTCCAAATGGAGAAGGAGAATCAGAAGAGCAAGTACATGGACTTCTTCAAGACCGCTGGAAACAGACGTCGTCTCCTTGTGCTTGTTACGATGGGTACCGGATCCAACTGGGTCGGAAATGGTATCATTGCCTACTACCTGTCACCAGCCCTGAAGCTCGTTGGAATCACCAGCTCGAGTCAGATCAACGGCATTAACGGTGGTCTCGCGATCTGGTCCCTGGTCTGGGCTTACCTCGGTGCCCTCAATGCCGAAAGGGTTGGCCGACGTCCACTTTGGCTCATTGGCACGGCAGGAATGTGTGCCACGTACGTTGTCATCACGGGCCTGAGCGGTTCCTTTGACGCCAACCCATCACATGCCCTTGGTATCGCGGTCGTGCCAATGATGTTTGTCTACAAGTCATTCTACTGCATGAGCTGGTCGCCTCTTCCTTTCGCGTATGGTGCGGAGATCTTGCCGTACCATATGAGACTGAAGGGTCTGAGTATAGAGCTCTGTGTGCAAAGTGTTGCGCTTACCTTCAATCAATGGGTCAACCCTGTTGCTCTTGAAGACCTCGCCTGGAAATAGTAAGTTCTCCACCCTGCCCAGAAGGTGCTTGAAGCTGACCCACGATAGTTACATCGTTTACATCGCTTTGATCGCTATGTATCTCGTGTTGATTATCTTCTTCTTCCCCGAAACAAGGTACGACTTCGCCATGACCGCTTCGTGCTCAAGGTGCTGACAAGATCTAGAAACATGACAATTGAGGAAGTATCTGTACTGTTCGACACTGGCAGAAAGGGCGACGCTGAAGCTGCGGCTCGGCACTTCGAGCACGGCAAAGTGGTTGCAACTGAGGATGAGGAGAAGGACATCGCTGCAGAGCAAATCGACAATGTGAGCAAGGAAGCGCAGCCGAAGGTGTCATCCCGCGTCGAGTAGGGACAGGAAGAGAGTGCGCAGATGATCTTGAACCCTCAAGAACGCGCGAGTCTGCTACTCACGTATGAAGATGCCTATCCTCTCTAGCATCGGTCACAATAGCTGGTGGCTTTGTTCACAATTAGGGTGTACTGTAGAGCAACGAGCACTGCTTGCATTATTGGAGCAAATGCAATCCAGTGCATGATCATGATTGACAGACACTTTGCTTCTTCATCCGTTAAGATCATATGCTTTCCAAGACGTTGTGCATTTCTCGGCTTGGACATAGTCGTCCTGGGTCGAATGCTATGACACATAACATGTTATCAAAAGCTCCAAGTTCTGAAACATCAGATCACGATACACACGAACGAGCATTTTTCTCCACTGACAGACAATTTTCATCCTTCAAGCTTGCTTCATGATAGCTAATATGAGCGTCGATCTTGGGACCAATGGATAACGTCACATGAAGCCCCTACAGATTTAGCGGAATGCCTGACACGCATCTCATAGACCCTGGTGGTTACCGTCACAGACATTGTGGCGGCTATCAGTATCTTCGCTCATGTGCAGTGCTCACAGATTTTATACTTCTACATGATTTTTCTCTATATCAAACAGCAGCCTCGAAGGCTTTCCTGTTCACTGGTGTGAGTGGCTCGCCCTTAAACGAGCCATCCGCTCCGACGACTGCCAAAATGTTCTTCATCGCTTGTAGTTCGAAATTTATCCTTGTGTCAATTGCACCACCACCATTATGTGTTGTCAAGGTGACATTGTCCATCTTCGCAAGCACCGGCGATACTTGAGGTTCGTAGTAGTGCACATCCAAGCCAGCAGCACCAATCTTACCGCTTTGCAGTGCACGAATTAATGGTTCTTCCTCCACGATCTCTCCTCTCGCGGTGTTGACCAAACGGGCACCGTCTTTCATGTGCTGGATGGTGTTCTCATTGATGAGATGCTTGGTGTGCGCGTTCAGCGGAGTATGCAGCGACACGCAATCTGACACTTTGAGAAGCCCTTCGAGCGAGTCGTGATAGGTGACCTGAAGACGCGCTTCCTCCTCGGGACTTTGTCGGAAGACATCGTAGTAATGGACCTGCATGCCTAGTGCTTGAGACTTCAATACTAGTTTCTTCGAGATGTTTCCAAGGCCAACAATGCCAAGGATGTGGCCTTTGGGATTTCGCGAGATATTGCCAATGAGCTTATGACAGGTTGTAAAGGTTGCGGGGTCTGCCGTCCTTGCTGCGAGCGTTTGCTTCGTGAAGTTCCTGAACACCGACAAGATCATCCATAGGGCTGTATCAGAGACAGCATCATCTGAGGCTCCAGCGCCATTCGCATACCAGATTTTCCTCCTACCCAACGCATCCACATCTGCCCAGTTGAAGCCCGCACCAGCAGAAGCGAAGATCCGCACAGAAGGGGGAAGTAATGATATCAACTCATCGTCCCACTGGCCCATCTCCCCGCCTGTCTGGAAATGAGGTCTAAAGATCGCAGAGAAGTTCCCAAATCTGTGAGCTTGTTAGCTCATGGCCATTCGAGCGCATGCAGATACGGACCTCTTCTGTTTGAGCGCGCTCATGAACTGCTCCCGTGTTTCTGTGTCATTGCGGACCACTTCAAACCGCTCCAAGAACTGCTGGCTGTAAAAGTCATGGTTGTACTTGATCGCGTCTCCGAGATGAAGGATAATTGGTTTCGCCATATCGCCCATTGTGCTCTGTGTCGGTGTTCAAGTGCGCTCTTCCTTTGGTCAATACGGAGTCAGGCCTGAAATTACCTTATTCTACGTGCTCCTCTCATGTAGTCGACCTCAATTCATGCTCCGACAAGCAACTTGAGTCCGGCGCCAGAGCGCCGACACGGGAAAGAGGCTGATCATCCCCAGGAAGCTCGGCGAGACCACGCGAGTTGGAGATCTTTTTGCGGAGAAAGATGCAACCAAATTTGAGAGCTGGAGTTGTCGCCGTGCCGGGGTACGTCGGCAGTTGAACGCGACCCACTTTTTCCCCAACCTAGAGCACCAGATCGGAGGGTCGGCACCGATGCCTACAATTACTTGGAGAACAATGTGAAATCGTCAAGATGGGGTACTATAATCAACAGAGTGTCCCATTAAGATCTCCATCAAGATACTTCCGAGGCCGAAGCCTACACTCTCCACATTGTCCTCGTGCCCGCACGCGTTCACCGTGGCATACCGAAGAATATAGCGAAACTCAACCTCGTTGATATCTCTTGATCAGCCCTCGGACCGCGTTGACGTGCAGTCACGATGACGAGACAATCGAGCGCAATTCCTGCAGGCGTCTGGTGCCCTGTTGTCTCAATCTACAAGACGACTCCGGCACAGGAGATCGACCTCGAAGCCAGCTACAATTACTTCTCATTCCTGGTCCGTGGTGGCGTCAATGGATTGGTTATCCAAGGTTCAACTGCGGAGGCTGCCTTGCTATCACGGGAAGAAAAGATAGAGATTCTGAATGTAGCCAGAAAAGTCACGAGAGATCTTGATGTACCTAACTTTCCGTTGGCCGCTGGCATCAGTGGGCAGTCAACATCCGAGACCTTGCGACTTGTGGACGATGCCACAGCGGCTGGAGCAAATTTTGGTCTTCTCTTGCCTCCAAGCTACTGGCCAAAAGCGATTTCAAACGATGACATCGTACAATTCTATAGAGATGTAGCTGATCATTCTCGGATACCCATCATTGTTTACAATGTAAGTTGAGAAATAGCTCGGTGTGGACCTACTAACAGGATCTTTCAGTTCCCTGGCGTAACATCTGGAATTGATCTTTCGGTCGATGTACTGTCGAAGCTGGCGGCTCACCCAAACATTGTGGGAGTGAAGCTTACTTGCGCGAATGCTGGAAAGGTTTCCTGCTTGGCTGCTCGCTTTCCACCGTCAGAATTCGCAGTCTTTTCCGGTCAAAGCGATTGGCTACTGCCGTGTCTGATCGCCGGTGGTGTCGGCTGTGTTACTGGGATTGGCAACGTCTTTCCAAAGTCCGTCGCACGGTTGTATTCATTATGGCAAGCCGGTAAGGCTTCTTCGCAGTACCTCTTTTGGCGATGGATTAGGGCTGACATATCGAAATTCAGGCAAGATTGAGGAGGCAAGAAAACTACAAGGCCAAGTCGCTCTGGCTGAATTGGCTTGCAAGCGAGGATTATCGGCTACGAAGTTCGCGACAGCATATTTCGCCGGGCCATTGGTTGGGCTGAATGACCAGGCTGCTTTTCATCCTCGCAAGCCATACAAGCCAGCGTCGCCAGAACTGGAGAAAACGACAATTGCTACTATTCAGCATCTAATGGAATTCGAGAAGTCGCTACCTGAGACGATCATCGGTCTTGGTGACAGCAAGAAGTTGACAACAAATGGCGTGAATGGCACCAATGGTGTCAATGGATCTCATCGCAATACTCCCGCCACGCACTTCACTTTGAACAATGGAGCGAAAATTCCAGCTGTCGGCTTTGGCACGTGGAAGGCAGCGCCGGGCGACGCAGCCGCTGCAGTGCGTGCTGCTTTCGACGCCGGCTACCGTCACTTCGATTGTGCACCTCTCTACTTCAATGAAGCAGAACTAGGCCAAGTATTTGCAAAGGCCCCGATTCCACGATCCGAATTCTTTGTCACCACGAAGCTCTGGAGCTCCGATCATCAGAGAGTTCAGCAAGCACTAGAGATATCGTTGAAGGATTTGCAGCTCGATTATGTGGACCTCTACCTGATGCACTGGCCTGTCACACTACCAGCAGATTCCGGCGAAGAGTACGGTAAAGAAAATCGCAAGAGTCATGCACAAGGCTGGGACTTCCGAGATACCTGGCGGGAAATGGAGAAGCTCCTTGATACAGGCAAGGTCAAGGCCATCGGCGTCGCGAACTTTTCCACTGTCAACCTCGAGAAACTCCTGGCATCAGCGAAGGTCGTACCTGCCGTGAACCAGACCGAGATTCAACCACTGCTGCCGCAGGACAAGTTGAACCAGTTCTGCAAGGCCAAAGGAATCCATCAGACTGCATTTGGACCATTGGGTGGCACAGGAAGCACGTTACATGAGGAACCTGTGATCGTCGATATTGCGCAGAAAAGAGGGGTGGCAACCGGCAATGTCATGCTTAGTTGGGGAGTCGCCAATGGCTGGAGCGTGATCCCGAAGAGCACAAATCCCAAGCGCATTGCATCGAATCTCAAAGACAACTTCACCCCGACCGATGATGAGTTGCGGCAACTTGACCAACTAGTGAAGTCGAAGGGCGGGAAACGCTTCAATCGTCCCGATTGGGGGACAACGATCTTCCACGACGATGCCGACGCAGGTGTGGTGTAGTGAACGCATGGGGCAGGAGGTCGATCAATAAGGTCGCCTGTTTATACCTTGCGATCTGCTGTGTCTGGAATGTAGACCAATGTACATTGCCCACATCAATTCATCCCATGCATTTGTGACTCCAAGAACACTGGGTTTCCAAAACCGGCATACAGGAAGTCTTCTGGCAGCTCATTCATCAGCGGCATGTCGAACGGTGCCTGCATACTCGATGCACTCATCATGTCATCGTTCAGATGAGGCAATCCAGCCCATTCTATGTTCGCGAAAGGACTAGTCGTCATGATTGGCTGCATTCCCAGAGTCGACGTCCATTCGTTCAGCTTTCGCATCAAGCCTGACGTGACCCTTGACAGTGGATGTTGAGGTGATGCTGCGGTTTGTGCGAATAGCGCAACCACCGAGCCAACTTTGCGAAAGTCGATCTCAGCAACGATGCTGAGTTGCTCCCGGTACTTCATGCACACCTCAAGCAGGAAGTGACCGGCAAAGGCAATCATGATGTGGAAATAATGCGGCATTCCAACCAGGTTGTTGCGGAAGGCTTCGTTCTCGAGAATCAATGCGAAAATGTTCAGTGCTGCATCTCGAGCATCCGCAGCCACTGTGAGGAAATGCTGCGGTATGGGACTGCACTCCAAGCCTCGAAAGACATGGTGACCAAGGTACAGCTTCCCAAATTGATAATGCATGGTCAGACCAGCCAAGGGGAAATGGCCGATGAATGGGTCGATTCCTGCTATGTGTCAATAATTTGCTTCGTCAATCGCCACTCGATGAGCTTACCAAGGATGTTGGAATATTGTGTATACCACTGATCCAGCTCGCGCGAAAAGTACTGGAATTGTACGCCCAAACTCTTCGGCACAGGGTTGTTCTGCTCGCTGCCGAAAGTGTCCCGCATCGCATTCATAATTGACAACAGCGAGACTTGCGATATAAGACGACCGTCCTGAGACTGCTGAGGCGTTGACTGCGCGTTGGACAAGAAATGGTCCCTTCGTTCGATAGGTTCCATGTCCGACCGTAGCAACGGGTTCCGGTTGTGCAATATGGAGAGATGTTGATCGCAGATGTAGAGCAGATACCATAAGCGCATGCGAAGTCTAGCATCAGCAGAATTGGCGATCCGCTCCGATGACCCAGCCTGTACATGTGGCAGCTTGTAGAACGACAGATGGAGTCGACAGTCAGCAGCCCGGCGAATTGCTTCACTGCTCAAAATCCTAGAGGCATCGGGCAGGAAAAAAGAGCCTATGCAGAGAGCAAGTATCAAGTCAGAATTCCGATTCTCAAACGTCGAGGCGGAGACGAGTGAGCGATATTCGCGATTGCAGGTCTCGAAGAGCTCTTGCTGCTTTGCATCTTGGAAAGCGGCAGTCGCACACATGCTTGCAAGAAGGGTCGGGGACGCCCTTCGGACTTCGCTGGCGTCTTTGTAGTGGTCGCTGGCAACACCGTAAAGAAAACGGTCCAGATGGGTCAAATAGCGCTGAACAAGGGCGTCGGCGTCCATCTGAGAGATGAGACCTTTGGTGACCAGATCGGGCCGTTCAGTTGTCCTCCTCCGAGCCCTTGGTCGTTGTGGACTGGCGTTGTCCGGAGTATCCTCTTGCTGCGCAGCATTTAGGTACGTGTCAATGGGTGCTCCAACTGCCTGTGGTGTCGAAGGGGGTGACAGTTCGCATTCGCCCTGTTCTTCAATTCCTTGAAGTGCTGATGGGCTATCGTGGTTTGGTGAATCTTTTTCAGAGAATAATGGAGTGGGTTCGTCGAGGCCGAGATGTAGACAGACTTGCTTGACTTTCGCGAACAAATTCGACACGTCTTTACCTATCAGACCGAGTTGTCTTTCTCCACAATCAGCGCGTGAATCGAGGCGGTATTAGAGCAGGTCTGAAGACGGAATCTTGAATTACCTTTGATCCACGATCGGATGTTTTCGAGCTGTATGTAAGATGCATGGTATATCTTTTCTGCGACAACGAAGACATGGAGGCTCTTCATTATCCATGTCACATTTGATCTGAACCTTTCAGTTAGACCATGAGACGTGCATAACTTCATCCGAATAGTCACCTTCTGCTTTCTGCATGCAGTGCAAGCGGCCGTTAACTTTTTCGGTTCGACCTCGCTTCTTTTGCGCTTCAGTCCCTGAGGTGCCGACATCATGGCAGCTGCTCTGAAGCATTGATGATCTCGAGATTGCGATGCTGTTGTAGAATGATCAGAGTCAGACATCTAATTTGTTCACTGCCAATGGTCACGCGGTTTTCGGGGTTGCAGCCGGGGCCTTGGCCCGTGCGTCTTGTCCTGGGAAATGGAGACCGGTCACGTTCAACAATCTCAGACTGAAAGTTATCAGTACATTACTTCGAAGTTGTGCTGCATCACGCACGCGCCGGTCAATCCATCGAGAGATCTTGGTCTCATCTTATGTCAAATGTGTGGTCGAGTTGAGATGGGCAGAAAAGCACATTAACTCATTCTGCATCGACTACCAGCTCATGTGTCCGTGGTACGGCTGGTAGGTCCACTGTATGATCATACTAATCTATTTACTTTCAAATATCTCATCATTACGCCGAGCCTCATTCGAGTGCGGACTTCGAATACTGATCTAGCCCCCAACAAACCAACTTACGAACAAGTTACTGTTGAACTGCTTGATCGATATCGCATAAGTGTTTGTAGGATCAGTTACTTAGTTG